>JAAWVA010000076.1:0-83227 GCA_015227895.2 Colaptes auratus | reverse complement strand
CCCTGGCTTGGACAGGAGCACACTGCGTTGGGTTAGGAACTGGCTGGAGGGCCGAGCCCAGAGAGTGGTGGTGAATGGTGCCACAGCCAGCTGGAGCCAGTCACTAGTGGTGTGCCCAAGGATCAGTGCTGGGCCCCATGCTCTTCAACATCTTTATTGATGATCTGGATGAGGGCATCGAGTCCATCATCAGTAAATTTGCGGACGACACCAAGTTGGGGGCAGGAGTTGATCTGCTGGAGGGCAGAGAGGCTTTTGCAGAGGGACCTCGACAGGCTGGACAGATGGGCAGAGTCCAAGGGCAGGAGATGAACAATCCAAGTGCCAGGTTCCTGCACATTGGCCACAGCAACCCCTGCAGTGCTACAGGCTGGGGGCCAGAGTGGACTGGAGAGCAGCCAGGCAGAGAGGGACCTGGGGGTGCTGGCTGATGGTAGGCTGAACATGAGCCTGCAGTGGCCAGGCAGCCAAGAGGGCCAATGGCATCCTGGCCTGCATCAGGAAGAGTGTGGCCAGCAGGAGCAGGGAGGTCATCTGCCCCTGTACACTGCACTGGTTAGGCCACCCAAGTCCTGTGTCCAGTTCTGGGCCCCTCAGGTTAGGAAGGAGGTGTGATTGCTGGAAGGTGTCCAGAGAAGAGCAACGAAGTTGGTGAGGGGTTTGGAACACAAGCCCTATGAGGAGAGGCTGATGGAGCTGGGGTTGCTTAGCTGGAGAAGAGGAGACTCAGGGTGACCTTATTGCTCTCTACAACTACCTGAAGGGAGGTTGTAGCCAGGCAGAGGTTGGTCTTTCTCCCAGGCAGCCAGCACCAGAACAAGAGGACAAGTCTCAGGCTGCGCCAGGGCAGGTTTAGGCTGGATGTTAGGAAGAATTTTCATACAGAGAGAGTGATTGCCCATTGGAATATGCTGCCCATGGAGGTGGTGGAGTCACCATCATTGGAGGTGTTCAGGAGGAGACTTGATGGGGTGCTTGGTGCCATGGTTAGTAGTTTGGTGGGTGGATTGGTTGATGGGTGGACGCGATGATCTTGAAGGTCTCTTTCAACCTGGTGTATTTGTATTGGTATTGTATTGTAATCTGAAGGCAGAAGGTTCATTGGGCACTATGGAAGAGACAATCCTCACTCCTATTGTTAGTGTATTTTTCCAGGCATTCCTGTGCTTTTCTGCTAGCCTGTTTGTCTGTTTGGGGGGCAGAGGAGTGTGTTCAAGTGTGGGATTCTGGTTTTGGTGTGGGTTGTGGGTTTTGGGTGCTTTTTTTAAGAATAGCTAAAAGCCAGAAGCTCAGGAACTTTCCTTAGAGAAATCAAACTTGGATCTTTGTGTCATGAACCACGAGTTTTACTAGAATGCTGGTCTTGCTCCTCAGCAAGCCTGCAGTGCAACAAGAAACCAGAGAATAGAATAGAATAGAATAGAATAGAATAGAATAGAATAGAATAGAATAGAAATAGAATAGAATAGAATTAACCAGGTTGGAAAAGACGAGCCTGATCTAGTTGGGGATTTCCCTGCTGACTGCAGGGAGGTTGGTCTGGATGACCTTTAGAGGTTCCTTCCAGCCTGGACCATTCTATGATTCTATTCATTTCACTCTTACAATAGAATAGAATTAACCAGATTGGAAGAGACCTTTGAGATCATCAAGTCCAACCTATCATCCAACCACTATCTAATCACTAAACCATGGCACCAAGTGCCTCATCCAGTCTCTTCCTAAACACCTCCAGTGATGGTGACTCCACCACCTCCCTGGGCAGACCATTCCAATGGCTAATCTCTCTTTCTATAAAGAACGGTCTTCCTAACATCCAGCCTAAACCTCCCTGGCACAACTTGAGACTGTGTTCTCTTTCTGGTTGCCTGGGAGGAGAGACCAACCCCAACCTGGCTACAACCTCCCTTCAGGTAGTTGCAGACAGCAATAGACCTCTCCCCTGAGCCTCCTCTTCTCCAGGCTAAGCAACCCCAGCTCCCTCAGCCTCTCCTCTAAGTTTCAGGCAAATAAGTTATTCTAGAGGTCAATATTCAGACTGAAAAACAAACAAACCCCCATTCATTTTGCTCTCCAAGTAGAAGAGCAATATCATTAAGACCATCCCTAAGACTCTTCAGAAACTGAAGAGGTGCCACGGGACTATGCCATGCAGAAGGGACCCATGTGGAGGGCAAATCAGATCCTGGGCTGCATCAGAGAAGTGTGGCCAGCAGGTCAAGGGAGTGATTCTCCCCCTCTACTCAGCTCTGGGGAGACCCAACTGCAGTACTGCCTCCAGTTCTGGTGCCGCTATTACAAGAGGGATCTGGAGGTGCTGGAAGGTGTCAGAGAAGGGCCATGAGGGATGAGCAGAGGCTGGAGCTCCTCTCCTATGAGGACAGACTGAAGGAGTTGGGGCTGTTCAGTCTGGAGAAGAGAAGGCTCCGAGGTGACCTCATTGTGGCCTTCCAGTATCTGAAGGGGGCTACAAGAAGGCTGGGGAGGGACTTCTCAGGATCTCAGGTGGTGATAGGACTAGAGGGAATGGATGAAGTGAAGTGGTTGAGGCCCTGGAAGGGTTGTCAGGGGAGGTGGTTGGGGCCCCATCCCTGGAGGGTTTAGCCAGGCTGGATGGGCTCTGGCCGCCTGATCTAGTGTGGGGGTGTCCCTGCCCATGGGAGGGGGGTTGGAACTAGCTGATCCTTGTGGTCCCTTCAACCTGTCTGATACTATGATACTTGTGCAAAGCTACTCTCACTGATTCAGCGCTCCGGCAGGCACACCGAGCACCCTGTTTTCCAGGACTGGCCTGGAAGCTTTCTTTTTTTTACTGAGCAGAACAGTTTGTGATCTGAGAGCACTTCTGCAACCAGCAGGTTCAAAGTGTTCTGAAATGTCATATGAAGCACGCCCTTAGAATATCACAGGAGCGTAGAGCTCCAGCCTCTTCCCAGTCACCTGCTCAAGCGAACAGAGGAACCCTGGAACTGCACAACGATTTAGTACTTTCAATACACGATGTCAGCCTGCCCACACTTCAAACTGCACATGTCTAAAAGAATTTTTAACCACCTAAAATAATTTTGCCTGGCTCATCTTAGAGCATGTCAAACATCTACTAAATGATCCATTCTATTAAGCTCTGTATCACAGAATCACAGAAACACTCAGGTTGGAAAAGACCCTCAGGATCACCAAGTCCAACCCAGAACCCTACTCTACAAGGGTCTCCCCTAAACTATAGCCCCAGGCACCAACCCAAACCACCTTTAAACACATCCAGGGCTGGGGACTCTACCACCTCCCTGGGCAGCACATTCCAATCCCTGACCACTCCTGATGGGAACAAATTCTTCCTCGTGTCCAGTCTAAACCTGCCCTGGTGCAGCTTGAGGCCATCCCCTCTTGTTCTATCACTAATTGCCTATGAGATCAGATCAGCACCAACCTCTCCAAAAGGTCCTTTCAGGTAGCTGCAGAGAGCACTGAGGTCTCCCCTCGGCCTTCTCTTTTTCAAACTAACGATCCCCAGCACCTTCAGTCACTGTCCATAAGATTTATTCTCTGGACCCTTCAATACTAATGATACCATCAGGCCTGAGGAACTCTGCTGAGCATCAGAGTGCTGCACATAGCACTTCTTGTTCCCAGTGGTGCAGCATGGACTGCTGCTGCAGCCCTTTTTTTCACCTCTTATGTCTTGTTATCTCCAAAACACAAAAGCATTTTAGCCTTCACCAAGAGCAACAGTGAGAGGGGGTTGGTTATTTCAGGTGGGGAGTCAGAAACTGTAAATAAAAATCCCCAAGGAACTACCAAAGAGATACTGAGGATGCATGGTGGGGGGTGGTGAGAAAGACGGGTTTCATTATGCTGAACACGTAAGGAAAGAGTGGTTTTGCACGAGGTGTACTTCTTGGAGATTACCATGGGGAGCTGGAAATTAATTAAAGGCAAGCTCGTGATTTCTTGCCTGAGGCAGCACTTGCTTTATTTCATAGAGTAGGATCATAGAACTGTCAGGGTTGGAAGGGACCTCAAGGATCATCCAGTTCCAACCCCCCTGCCATGGGCAGGGACACCTCACACTGCATCAGCTTGCTCAGACCCGCACCCAGTCTGGCCTTAAAAACCTCCAGGCATGAGGCTTCCACCACCTCCCTGGGCAACCTGTGCCAGTCTCTCACCACCCTCATGGGGAACAACTTCTTCCTAACATCCCCATCTGAATCTACCCATTTCAGTGAGACAGTATCAGCTATATGAGAAGGGTGGTCAGCTAGTGCTTTGAGGACAGGTCTGCTTCTCCCTCCAAACGGGTCTGAGCCATTTAGGCTGATCAGTCACTTCCTTTCAAGCAGAAACGAGCTTGGATTGCATTTTTTGGTGTCATTTATTTTGCATCATTTACTTTTCATGTCTTACCAGTACAGCTCATTAGTGATTCCTTCCTTCACTGACAAAAGAGACTTTTGATTTACAGTTTCAACTTATTAAATCTGTGACCACTTTGGAATGTTTTCCATCTAAGGCCAGCCTATGTTATTGCTGTCTACAGTAGTTATTGCTGTCTGCAACTACCTGAAGGGAGGTTGTAGCCAGGTAGGGCTGGTCTCTTCTCTCAGGCAACCACCAACAGAACAAGAGGACACAGTCTCAAGCTATGTCAGAGGAGGTTTGGGCTGGATGTTAGGAAGAAGTTCTTCCCAGGAAGAGAGATTGGCCTTTGGAATGTGCTGCCCAGGGAGGTGGTGGAGTCACCATCACTGAAGGTGTTTAAAGAAGAGACTGGATGAGGCACTTGGTGCCATGGTTTAGTTGATTAGATAGTGTTGGATGATAGGTTGGACTTGATGATCTCAAAGGTCTCTTCCAATCTGGTTAATTCTATTCTATTGTAAGAGTGAAATGAATAGAATCATAGAATGGTCCAGGCTGGAAGTAACCTCTAAAGGTCATCCAGACCAACCTCCCTGCAGTCAGCAGAGAAATCCCCAACTAGAATCAGGCTGGTCTTTTCCCAACCTGTAATTCTATTCTATTCTATTCTATTCTATTCTATTCTATTCTATTCTATTTATTCTATTCTATTCTATTCTATTCTATGGCTGCCAGCCTCTAGTGACATTATTCACAGCTCTATCTCTAAGCCTGTTTCTTTAGTCACAAAGTCCTCAACAGGACAGAGTGTATGAATATTTGATAATTAAAATGCAGTAAGCTGTGTCCTGGATCAAGGTGCCTCTTGTTGCCTCCAACCTTTCTGTCTGCAGCTCTTCAGATGCAGGTGTTGCTCTTTCAGGCTTCTGCATCCTTATGGGAAAATTGCTGTGCTCCCTGTTCTTGTAATTTGATCAGCAAGGTAAACATAGATAAACAGGAGTGGATACAAGGGCCACATCTGCAGTTCCACTTGCTGTGGTATGAATTACAAGACCTCTCAATCCTCCTGCTTTACTGAATTTCTTGGCTGTGGTCAGGAAGGAAGACAAATCCCTCAGATCTCTCTTGCAGCAAGGGGAAAGGTGATTTGTGTGGGCACAGGACAGCAGTGAGAGGTGGACAGCCCAATTTACACACCCAGCTATGTAAAAGAAGCTTGTGTGGCTGGATCCTCAGCTGGGGTAAGCAGGCACCCACTGCCGGAATGAGTACAATACCAAATGGTACTGAAGAGCACCTTTCTAAACATATACATGAATGAGAACTCTGATACTCCCTCCTTGGATAATCTTGTGATAGAGGTCATGTTTTCATGTTAATTGGTGATAAACTTTGCCTGGGAATAGCATAGAATAGAATAGAATAGAATAGAATAGAATAGAATAGAATAGAATAGAATAGAATAGTAACCAGGTTGGAAAAGACCTTTGACATCATTGAGTCCAAACTATCACCCAACACCATCTAATCAACTAAACCATGGCACCCAGTGCCTCATCCAGGCTCTTCCTAAACACCCCCAGTGATGGTGACTCCACCACCTCCCTGGGCAGCACATTCCAATGGCCAATCTCTCTTTCTATGAAGAACTTCTTCCTAACATCCAGCCTAAATAGGTCTAAAAGGTATGGATTTGTGGGACAAACTCATGCTGTGGCTCATCACTATTAAATTCTTTCACATTGGAGGTCAGCCTAAAGGCAAAGCAGCTCCAGTGCAGGCACCTCAAGCATCTGGTTGGGTTCAGCAGTAGTGCTTGGTGTCACAGACTCTGCCACTGAGGTTGGTTAACACAAGTTGTTTGTCTTGGCACTCATACTCCCATGCCCCACATTTAGAGGAGTGTGGGGTTTGGGAGGCTGTTTTGTTTGTAGTTTTTAGTTTGTTTTCTTTCTCAGGGGCCTAATACTACATTCTTCTATGGTGACTCTTCAATATAGTTCTATTTACTCTGCAGCCTCATTTCAGTGAAGGAATAAATAGCCTGCTCTGATTTTTTGGCTTCCACATTCTTCCTTGCACTTTCCTGCTCCAAATGTCAGACTTGAAGTTCTTACTTGTAAAGCTCCTCAAGGGCACATTGCAACTGCTGGGCAGGTCAGGGAAAGACCGTGGCTGACAGCTCTGTGTAACTGGCTCCCTCCGTTGTGGGGAGTGGGTATTTCCTTTCTCCTGTGTGGTAGGTTTAGGCTATGCCTTTAAATTGTTTCACAGATTTTGAGCAGAAAAGTAGTAAAATGTAAAGAAATCACTATTGGCTGTGAAAAAGGAAAACAAAGCTAATTCTAAACAATCCCATTGGAAGAGATAAGGAACTTCAACTGGTTGTACCAAAACAATCTGTTTTCTCCTCTCGCTTCTTCGCTCTGGGGAGAGACACTAACTTGCTTCTGCTTGACCTCGGCTGCATTGGTTTGGTATTAACTTCTCTGCTTTTCTGTCCTTTCTCCCTTTTGTACAGGGGGGGGGTCTGGGTAGGCAGGGAAGGAGAAGCTAGCAGCACCCCCTGGTTTTGACCAGGGGGGTCCCTGTGCTGTTTATTAATTGTAAATACCTGTAAATATTGTAAATCCTGGATAGTTTGTCCACATCCATTGCACTCCATTGTAGATTGTAGTTTTGCCTCTAAATACAGCTTCCACTTGCTTCCAACTGGGCTGCTCTGGCAAATTTAATGGGGAGGGCCGGGGGACGAATCTCAACCCACCACAGCTGGATGTGTTCCTGTGTGACCTGTGCTAGAGTCGATGATCCTGCTCTGAGAGGAGGGGGTTGCACTGGAAGATGTCCAGAGGTCCCTTCCAACCCCTAACATCCTGTGATCCTGTGCTGTTTAAACCAGCATTGCCTTCCATTTTTCTCAGATCAATGCAGCTCCCCTGATTATTATTTTTTTTTTGACTCCTACCTCTTCTCAGAGTCAGAAAAATAACTGAGAAGGGAGGTGCATCTCTTTCTGTTGTCTTTTCATAATTCAGAATGGGAAAAGTGCTGGGGTTTTTTATGATTGTTTCCCACCAGGCAGAACATTCACGCTGCAGGAGTTAGTTTCTAATGGGTTTGCCATGGAGGTGCTGGGAAAATGCTGTATATCATGGTAGCAATGCTGTAGATAACTCATATTCTATGCACACAGGATGAAAAGATGAATGGCAAGAGAAGCATGAAGCCCTGGGGAAGGAAGTAGTAGATATATTAAACATATGTGCAGCTTTAAAATGCCATAGAATTTGGCTGGAGTCCCCAGCTGCCTTTCCAGAAATGTTAGACAGTAGTCTGCACACAGGAAAATGAGAGAGTATGTTGAAAACATCAAGCCTGGCTTTGAAAGCAGATGAAGCTCCTGGTGTTCACAGGTTGGTTTACTGCTGCTGCTCAGGGGTCAGCGGAAAGGAAGCTGCAGACAAGCAAGAGCAGAGGCCTGGGGCAGCAATGCATTACCGTGTGGGAACTGTTTAGATAAGTGGCTTGAAAAGCTTTCAAGCTGGAAGGATGCAATGGGAGAGCACACAGGATACACACTCCCAGGGAGGGAATTTCTTTAGCACTTGAACAGCACACTAGCTTTCCAAAGGGCTGTGGGAACAGGAGCCACCACCGTGACCCCCCTGCGAGGCATGTCGCTAAGACTATCCTCAAGTGGCCAATATGGAGACTAAGGCAAAGAAAGGAGGAGCCTGGTAGTGTCAAGTCACCAGGGGAATTGTGACTCAGGCATTGCACAATCTTCTTTCCATGATTACTCCTCAGGGCCAGGGCTGCTGAGATCCAATCTGCAGATGGCTCCCAGACAGGCAGTAGTTGCCCAGCATCTGAGCCCCAACCACTATAGGGCCTGAGGGATCCCTTGTGACCATTTATGGCCCATTAATTATTGATAACAAAATAAAGAACTGAAATAACATTTATTTTCATTAAAAATGTGTTTGGCAATCCTGTCTTCCACTATGTACCCAGTAGGGCTTAATTTCCTTATGACCCACAGGACCACAAGCATAAAGGCAGCTTGTCTTTACCTTCCCTCTCCCCTTCACGCAGCTATATTTGGCATCCAACTCTTCGTGTAGCTACAACACAACCTATCACATATTTGCACAGTCATAGAATCATAGAATCAATAAGGTTGGAAAAGACCTCAAAGATCATCAAGTCCAACCTGTCACCCAACACCTCATGACTACTAAACCGTGGAACCAAGTGCCACGTCCAATCCCCTCTTGAACACCTCCAGGGACGGTGACTCCACCACCTCCCTGGGCAGCACATTCCCAAGGCTAACAACTCCCTCTGTGAAGAACTTTCTCCTCACCTCAAGCCTAAACCTCCTCTGGTGCAGCTTGAGGCTGTGTCCTCTTGTTCTGGTGCTGGTTGCCTGGGAGAAGAGACCAACCCCCCTACTCTAGAGGGCTGCTTTGTTTTCAGTGGCTTATCTGTGTGCCTGCCATGATGGTTTATATCTATTGTCCCTTGTCCTATCTCAGGGTGCAAGTGAGCAGAGCCTGTCCCCTCCCTCTTGACCCCCAGCCCTCAGATGTTATAAACATTTATTAAATCCCCTTGCAGTTTTCTCTTCTCCAGCCTAAGCCCCAGGTCTCTCAGCCTCTCCTCACAGGGCACATGCTCCCGTCCCTTCATCATCCTGGTAGCCCTCTGTTGGATTCCAGTAGATTCCTGTCCCTCTTGTCCCCCGGTTGAGAGCTGGTGAGCTGGAACTCCCATACTGGTATAGTGGCAATGGGGCAGTGGCAATAGTGCCCTTCAAATCGTGTGTGGAAAAGGAAGGAAGGAGGAGGCTTGACTTCTCCCAAAGTTGTAACTGCCTTCTGCAGCAGTGGGTATAATAACAGACTGTCATTAACACCAAGCAAACACAGGCTTGGAATAAAAGCAGCAAATGAATGAGGATGCCATAGTTTCCTTGCCCATTGCTGTCTTACAGCAGTTCTTCCACTCTCCTGCTCACCCCAGTGTTGGGAGTGCCTGCCAGGCATGCAGTGAGAGGGTACAAACACCTTCAGTCAACAGCAGCTAATGACAGCCCTGTAACCACAGCTCAGCTGCAGTCCAAAGCATTTGTTGATCCTCCCACTTTAAGGCAGTGTGAAGTTTTTCATGTACTTACATCTTTATTTTTGGGTGCTGTAAATACAGAAGCTGTACGAGTAGCACAAAGATGAATGCAGAAGAAGGAAGTTTGCTTGGGGAAGACAGATGTAACTTGTTTCTCCCTCTCTCCTGCAAAGCCAAACCAGATGAATTTGTCCACTTCCATGATCAAGGCTAGCTATGTAAAGATGTACACTCCCTTTTCAGCCAGTGTGAAGCTGGCTTCTGACAATGACTGTCTGGAGAAGTCAATCTTCGGAGCATCCTCAAAGTTCAAGCCAGAGAATGGTTTCCAGGCCACTAAGAACCACTTCAGAGTGGCTGTTCCTTGCCACATCACATCACTGCTGCCAGGTAATCTCACCTGGATCTCATGCACTGAGCCTTTAATGCTGCACTAACAGTATTGGCAAAGAGTGACAAAGGAGCTGGAGATGAGAAACAGAGATGGGAGGAAGCACTAAGGGAGGAGGATGAGACAGCAACTGTAAATATGAAGTTGTCATGTAATGTACAAAGCAGAAATGATTCTACCACATACAGGTTTTAGGGAACAAGTACTAAACTGGCAAGAAGAAAGGGAAGGGTAACAGCAGAGAAGAAATGAAGTAAAGAAAGTATATGCAAGGCAAGGGGTAGACAAGGACCCCAGATATCAAGGGGGTAAAGAACAAGTTTGTGGAAGAATAAAAATCTTAGCATTTCTGAAAGGACTCATTAAGGTCAGCAGCCAGAGAGGTACCAGTGAGCTGGTAGGGAACAGCAGACCAGCCAGAAACACTGCAAGGCTTTGCAGCAAAAGCTAGCAAAGGATTCCTGGAACTCCCCCAGGAAGATTCTCTGTTGTCTTTTGCAACGACCACAGGAGATAGGAGTGGGCAGGCTGGCTCTCTTATCAAGGCAAGAGCTGCAGGGGGTGGCTGGGCCCAGGCCTGGAGAAAAATCTGTGCTGCAGACATAAATCTTGAATCCTGGCATTCCTTCCCCAGTAATCAAACAGCTGGCTATATTTAGCCCAACCTAAACAGAAACAAAGAACAGCAGGACTAGTCTTAGCTCTAACAGCTGCCACCAGCTGCTCAGAGAGGATGCAGGTAGAGCCGATGTCAGATGTGGTTAAATGAGATGGAACAGGGAAGGTGGTTATGCCTGAATGAACAATGCTGGCACTTGGCTACAGGAATTCTGCATTTTACTATTCCTTGGTTAGCCAGAAGGAAGATCAAATGTCGAGCTGAGCATGAATGCTTTCTGCACCAAGGGCAAGGCTACAGTGAACCATGGATGGGAAAACAAGAGGAGGAAAGGGAGAAAGTAACAGATGCAAGTCGATCGTCCCGTCACTCAGAGCAAATGCTTTTGTGTCCAGCCCGGTTCTTGGTGCTCCCTCTCTTCACTTTTAGCATAAGGAGAATCAACAAATGCAGTGTTGAGAAAGTTCAGGGAAGGCTGGTTGTCCCACAGCTGCTGACAAAGAGCTTGCATCTGTGTGGTAAGACACCAGGGCTTTTCCAAGTAGCCTCCTTGGGGTCCCCACAGGTACAGCTGATCCCAGCAGCGCTCTGTACTTGGTTGATGCACAATTTGCCTAGCCAAAAATACCTGTGCCTGGGCCACCACAAGAGCAGTCCCTCTCCTTGATGGCATGGCAAGAACTCTCAGGGCCATGCATTCATAGGTGACAGTGATTTCTCCCCCTCTACTCCGCTCTGGTGTGACCCACCTGGAGTAACGCATCCAGTTCTGGAGCCTCTATTATGAGAAGGATATGGACATGTTGGAACGTGTCCAGAGAAGGGCCATGAGGATGAGCAGAGGGCTGGAGCTGCTCTGCTATGAGGTCAGACTGAGGGAGTTTGGGCTGTTCAGTCTGGAGAAGAGAAGGCTTTGAGGAGACCTTATTGTGGCCTTCCAATAGGGAAGCCTACAAGAAAGCTGGGAAGGGACTTCTTAGGGTGTCAGGGAGTGATAGGACTGGGGGGGATGGAACAAAACTAGAAATGGGTAGATTCAGATTGGATGTTAGGAAGAAGTTCTTCCCCAAGAGGGTGGTGAGACACTGGCACAGTTGCCCAGGCAGGTGGAAGCCTCATCCCTGGAGATCTTTAAGGCTAGGCTGGATGTGGCTGTGAACAGCTGCTGTAGTGTGAGGTGTCCCTGCCCATAGCAGGGGGCTTGGAACTAGATGATCCTTGAGGTCCCTTCCAACCCTAACAATTCGATGGTTTATGTCACTGGTCCATGAGCCCAGGACTCATCCTCCATACACATCCTCTGCACAGGCATCAGCATCATCCACTGGACCAGAGTGTGGAAAGGTCATGTTAATGCAACTGGTTGCTTGCAATATTATCTGCTCCAGTGTGACACATTTGCATGCTGGGTGGAGAATAAAAAAAAAATAAAATGTCCCTCACTCAGAGTCACCTAACTGCTGCTCCATTTCTACTAGCAGGCATGGTACCTTTAGTGAACCTGTACCTGGCTGGAAGTTGTAAAACAGGAGGATGCAAAAAGTAGGATTGCTTAATATTTACCAATGAAATATTAGGAGACAATTGATTCAGTAGGCATTAAGCTTCATCACACCTTGAGTACTGTGTCCAGTTCTGGGGCCCTCAGTTTAAGGACATTGAGACACTTGAACGTGTCCAGAGAAGGGCAATGAGGCTGGGGAGGGGCCTTGAGCACAGCCCTATGAGGAGAGGCTGAGGGAGCTGGGGTTGATTAGCCTGGAGAAGAGGGGCTCAGGGGAGACCTCATTGCTCTATACAACTACCTGAAGGGAGGTTGTAGCCAGGAGGGGGTTGATCTCTTCTCTCAAGCAACCAGCACCAGAACAAGAGGACACAGTCTCAAGCTGTGCCAGGGGAAATTTAGACTGGAGGTGAGGAGAAAGTTCTTCACAGAGAGTCATTCGCCATTGGAATGTGCTGCCCGGGAGGTGGTGGAGTCCCCATCCCTGAAGGTGTTCAAAAGGGGATTGGACGTGGCACTTGGTGCCATGGTTTAGTCATGAGGTCTGTGGTGACAGGTTGGACTCGATGATCTTTGAGGTCTCTTCCAACCTTGGTGATTCTGTGATTCTGTGATCACTGACTAATCACTTCAGCATCTGGCTGTCCTTGCTGTTCTTAAGAACAAAGAGGATGTAAAAGCAACCAGCGTGGAAACAAAAAATACCCACCCAAACACAAACAAAGCTCCACCACCACCCCCCCAAAAAACAACCCTCAAACATAAAACCCAGTCCCCTTCCACCCACATTTCTGGATTTCAGAGGCACCTTATTACAGCAATCCTCCCTAGATACATCAGTTGGTATAGCATGGGCTTTGAAGCTTTTGTGGTAGCTTTCCCTGCCTCACTAGCAGAGCTGTGAGCTTGATGACTAATAACTCCTTAATATCTCATGTTTCTTCACCAGAAGTCCCCAAAATGAAACCAGTGGGAGAAACAGATGAGCAGGGATTTGTGGAGCTGAAAATCACTTTGAAATGGGCTTCTTTCCCAGTAATCCACACTCTTTTTTTGATAGGGGGGTGCTGGAGTGGTGTGGTGGTGATGCTGGCTTCAGGGCTGTTCCCCATATGCCTAGACTTTGCAACTGGGAAGAGATGCCTGGTAGTGCATTTCAGACATATTCCCAAATAATGAAAAGAAAATACAGATTTGTTGCAGGCCTCTCTGGCCTGGCTGCTGCTTGAATTGGTTCTGTAGGAACTTTCAAATCCAGGTGAGATCTTCTTCATGCTGGAACATGTCCAGAGAAGAGTCACAAGGATGATCAGAGGGCTGGAGCACCTCTCCTGTGAGGACAGACTGAGAGAGTTGGGGTTGTTCAGTCTGGAGAAGAGAAGGCTCCAAGGAGACCTTCTTGTGGCCTTCCTGCATCTTTAGAGGGCTCCAAGAAAGCTGGGGATGGACTTTTTAGGATGTCAGGTAGTGATAGGACTAGGGGGAATGGAGCAAAGTTAGAAGTGGGTAGATTGAGATTGGATGTTAGGAAATAGCTCTTCCCCATGAGGGTGGTGAGACACTGGAACAGGTAGCCCAGGCAGGTGGTGGAAGCCTCATCCCTGGAGGTTTTTAAGGCCAGGCTGGATGTGGCTGTGAGCAACCTGCTGTAGTGTGAGGTGTCCCTGGCCATGGCAGGGGGGTTGCAACTAGATGATCCTTGAGATTGCTTCCAACCCTGACAATTCTATGATTCATGTCTGAGATGGGGCAGGCTCTTGGCAGGGTGGCATTTACTGATGCCTCTTTACTCATCACCTTCTAACCTCCAACATTCTGTGATTCTTGCCCAAATGCAAGCATCCGAGCTTCTGCTGGACCAAAAGGTGACAACAGCTCCATGTCTCCTGTACCTCATTGCATAAGAAAATGTTTTGCATAGCTGCCTAGAAGCAGACACACATTTACTGGGGGAGCTTTAGTATCTTCATATCTTTAGTATGCTGAAGCACCAGTAGGAACCACACACACTTCCGTGCCACATACCACAGCTGCAGCTGCACAGCTCATCCAGACACACGAGAACTGCCCATGGCTGGGCACACAGAAACTTGGAATATTCAGCCTGGCACACAGAGAGCAAAAAGGCAAGTTGGACAGCACATGCTGCAGCTGGACATTCTCTCCTTTTCTTGGCCAAAATAGAAAAGCTCCTAAGCAGAAGTATTTTGAGTATTCATAGTCAACTGAATTATGAGCTGGAAAAGCATCAACCGTGCAGTGCTCTTCAGTACATGCCCTTATTTTCCACTCCTGCTTCATACATTTTCACTCCTCTTTAGCTTTCTGGGCACGTACTGTACCTTGTGATAACATGGAAGAACAAGGCCTTTAAGTCTCTATTAATTGTTACTACTCTATTTTCAAAAGGAACCCTTCAGGAAATTCTAACTTTTGTTACCATAGGAATGAAGCTGCAGGATTCAGCAGAAGAACAATTCAATCAGCAGTGTTTAAGTAAATCACTTCATATTTAATCCTCCACTCTCTCCAAATTCCTCTTGGACACAGAGAAAAAGGTTTTGAAAGCTTTCTCTCCCTCTCAGTGATGCTTGACTCTGGCCCAAATAAGGAGGTCCAGCCCTGTTATCTATAGCAGGGATTTGGAATGTCCCTTCCCACCCACAGTGTCTCCTCTTCTTCCCAAGTGAAGCAGCAGCAGCAAAGTGCTCCTTGGCTGAGGCAGAGATCCTCATCCGTTTTGTTGATGGTTTGTTGTTAGCTTGGGGTTTTTCTCAGCTAGTTGAAAGACATGTTTATGCAATTTTTATGCCATAAGAACAGGGGGAATGGTGGAGCATCCAGTCCACTGTACAAGAGCAGGCTGGGATCCTTGCACCTGATGAACTTGCCCAGGTAGCTTGCCCAGATGAGCTGCCCAGTGATTTACTACTGAGTGTAATTCTGAGCTAAGCAGCTTACTAGAGCACTCTTACCTGCCTCTGCCTGTGTTAGTTTGCTTCTCCTCCTCTTTTTCAAAGGATCAAGTCTACATTAAATAAACACCAAAACAGGACAGGTTTGTTGATTAGCAATTCTGCTGGCCTTCTCCAGCAAGTAGAAGGAGACCAGGCAAGGAAGGAGCACACAGGAGGACACTCAGATTTGCTTTACCCCCATTTGTTTTTCAAACCTTTGAACCACAAAAACTAGACAAGCAGCAAGAAAGCAGAGAAAAGTTTTGGTTTCCCTTGCTTTGGCTCTTTTTTTCTCTTTCTTTCTTTTGAGATGCTATCATTACTCTGACATCCCCACCTTGTACCTGAAGAATTTTGGAGTAGTCAGAAGGGACAATATAGGAGAAGAAGGAATCTTGTGTCCTATTAAACAGCATTAATGATGAGATTAGGGTGCTCCTCAGCTCAGGAATGGTAACAGTTCTATTGACTCTCATGGTGCATGAGGGCCAGCTGTCATTCTCCACACGTCCTGAAGCACAACACTCCTCTCTTCACAGCTCCTTTGACTCACTGATCCAAAGGAGCGGTCAGGAACTGGAAGAGAAGCCTTTCCAGGACATTACAGTGTGTGTCTGTAACTTCACAGATGCTGTCAGGTGGTGAAGCCACTTCCAGATTAAGAACCTAATGCCTGGTTTTACCTCAGCAAAAGAAGATGAGCCAAGAAAGCAAGCCAGTGACCATATTTTGGCACGGCTCTTTGGCAGCTACGGTGGCCCTTATTTATCGCCCAATGTCTCCTTTTCTTTGCACGAATATAGTGTGCTCCTGCATTCTGCCTTGCATTCCTGCTTCCACAGTCTGGCTTATCTTTCAGCTGTCTGGCCAAGCCTACTCAGCTAACCTACAGCTACAGGATCCTGTCTCAACAATTCATCACAAACTGATCACAGGGACAGGGAATTGCAAAGACAGACACTAGCTACGCTAGCAGAATCACACAGAATCACAGAATTGTCAGGCTCGGAAGGGACCTCAAGGATCATTTAGTTCCAACCCCCCTGCCATGGGCAGGGACACCTCACACTAGATCAGGTTACTCAAAGCCCCACCCAGCCTGGCCTTACAAACTTTCAGGGATGAGGCTTCCACCTCCTCTTTGGGCAGCCTGTTCCAGCGTCTCACCACCCTCATGCTGGTGGAGCAAGGCACTATCTGTATGTTGTGTGCAGCTCTGCTTTTAGCAAAGGTGTAACAGCATTTTCACAGCTTCCCACTGTTGCTACTGTTGGCTGCAGGCGCAGAGGTATTTTCAGACACACACACACTCCCTTCCCCCCCGCCTCACACACACTGATTTCTCTGGAGCTGGCTGAGCTGTTGAAACTGGATCCTTTTATGGGAACATACAAGAGGGGTTTTCATAAGCAAGCTAGAGATTCTGGGAGGCACAGTTACTGCTCTTGCCGAGGTATCTGACAGCACTGTGCTGTCTCTCCGTCCCTTTAAGCTCACCTTGCTGTGCTGCCCACTTATTTGCGCCATCACTTCCACTCAGACTCACATGTGTGGTCACAGTCGAAATGGAAGGGTCTTAGTCATATTTTATGTAATACTTCCTTGCACCTCAAAGAGAGGAAAAAATGAAAGAGAGAGGAGGACTCCAAAGGACTAGGGTGTTTTTATTGGCTTTTCATTGAAAACTATCTCCCACACAGCTCGTGGACTATAGGAAAAAATATTTCTACCAGAAAATCCCACTCTAGTGAGGTCTAGAAGAAAAGGATACAAACAGGTAAAAAAGGTTGATGCTGTGTTGCTGAGGCATTTGAACTGAGCACTTAACTGGCAATTTCGTAATTTTTCTTAATATAAGCTCTCAAATGATTAGGAATATCAGGGGTTGGGGTGGAGGTCTTCTAGTGCTTCAGTTTTCCTGCAAAAACTTCCACATCCTCTGGCATTATTTTGAATCCAGCCAAAGGACTGGAGAGCCACAACTGAATGTAAGACAAGTCAGAAGGAGAACCACTGCAGTTACTTGCAAAACTTGGGACAGGACAGCGGAGTACAAAAGCGGGATGGGGGTGAGCGCAGCAGGGGAGAAAGAACAACTCAAACTCCTCCCAGCGTATTTTCAGCATTCCCTCAGGTATTTCATCGCTAATAAAGAAGGTAACATTCAATCTGCTTTGTCTTTGTGGAAGCAGCACAATCTCTAACAACCCCTGCCTCACATATGCCCTTTTTTTCCCTGAAGGCTAACAGAGCTACCTCGCTGGTAAGCGTGCTGGTGAAATACCTCCTGGCTAAATGTGTGTCTATAAACAAACTGTTCTGAAGTTAACGAAACTATAACACATTTAGGAGCCAGAACCTTGGCAATTCTAATACAAGATACTCTTCTAATACTTTGGGAAACCAGAGCTGGTTGACAGCAGCTGAGATCCTAGCCTGACGCTCCCAGCAGCACATCCTACCTGCTGGCTTTTCTTATGCATGTTTCTCTAAAACAAACACTATCTTACAATTCCCAAACTGGCATAGGAGGAGCAAGATAAGACTCAGCCTCCTTGTTTCCTCACCCCTGTGGTGCAAGGACATGTTAGAGTGGTCCTGTAGCCGTCAAACTAACGCACCCCCCCGCAACTACTGGAAACCCTCATGCTATGCTCCTTGCCCCACCAAAGGCAAGGCTGGCTGTAGAAATGGATTATTAGTATTTCTGGGGAGCCCTTGTGTTTCTACCACAGGAACTCACCAGACTATGTTAATGCCTCAAAAGATCTCTCCCTCTGCAAACTTTACCCATCGTTATTTCCTTGTTAAACATGTAAATCCAAGAGAGCACTGAGAATAAAAAGCCTTTGACTTGCTCAGTTTAACTTTTCCCATGGAAATCAACCAGAATTACAGCAATTACAGAAGTCATCCAATATTTAACAGAGGATGTGGTCTTAGAGGACAGGGAGCATAGTATAAACACCTTCATCGAACACAAGCTATGAAGGGGCAAATTAAATCTTACTAATTCTGTTCCAATTGAAAAGAGGAATCTTGCCAACTCACTTCATGAGAAGTGGGATTGAGTTGGGGTGGGAAGCTGGTTGGCTGTGGGGTTTGTTTTCTTTAATTATAAAAATACTTTTTATTCTGGAGAACCTGGAGAAAAGACTGTGGAAATCAAGGCCTGATCTCTGACCACCCTTACAACATTAAGTTCACAGCTGTCCTTTTGAACAGTGTTTGCCTGCACAGAGGGAGCAAAAAGTTACCTGATGACAAGTAAAGGGGGAAAAAAACAGACAACAGACATACCTGACTTGCCCACGCCAGCTCGGCCAAAGATCGCCAGCTTCACTTCTGCACTCTTAGCCATGCTGGAACGAGCAGAGTGGCAACAAATTCACCCAATTATCAAAAGTGAGGCAGAAGAACTGTTCCCAGCTCCTGTCCTCGGCTTCACCGTGTCATCGTGACGTCAATGCAGAGCCTAAGGAAGAACACCATGAGGATGCAGCTGCAAGCCGTGCTCTCCCTCAACCTCCCTCCCTCCCTCCCCTCTCCCCCCCCCCTTTTTTTCTTTTAAATAGTCATGACAATTCCTGCTTTAAACATTGCAGTAATACCACTGACACATTTGGCACTGTGAGCAAAACCCACCTTCAGCTTTCTAGCTCTCGCTGTTCCTTTCACACTGGCACTGTAATATTGCAAAAAGGTACATAACAACCCAAAGTACCTGCCTCACCATGTTCCTTATTTTCCTCTCTCTCTCAGCTGCAGTTGCTTCTATTTACTGTATTTGCCTCAACTCCAATGAATTAGTTTTCTGCAGAGCATAGCTGAAAGCACTCGCTAATAGTGTTCGAGCCCTCCAGTTCCAGAAAGGTTTCAATTATTCAGCTGCAGTTGCCTAAAAACCTCAAAGCACTTGCACCTTGCCCATTCTGCCAAACAAATCTGTACCCAGAGGTTCTCTTTTGCTCCTTGTTTAAACTGCCTCAGCTCATACATAAACATTTGGCAAAGCATGGGGTTAGAAAAAGGATGCCAGAATTTCTGGCAATACGTTTTTACCAGGCCACGTGGGAATTAGCTATATGCACAGCTTTGCTGCATGACCTTGAGCAACTCACCTGACACTCCATCTTCTTGAATTCTCTAAGCTGGACAGTAAAAAATGTACCAGTAGCTGTCACTGTAGAATGCTTTAAGATCTTGGGTGAAAAAAAAAACCAAGGCAGCTGGGATGATGACCCTCAGCCCTGACCAAAGCATCCAAAATACAGTCTCCCTTTAAAACAGGGAAGAACTTTACTTGCGAATGCAACCTGTTATGAAGCTCTGCTGTTGTGCTGAAGTATCCACTTTAGCCATAAAGTGACACAGGAAGCTGTGTCAATATTACCCACTCCACACCAAACTCCGTTTCAAAGATGTTTCTTGACATAAATACCCAAGGCTTTTGCCTGTAACCAAAACCTTATAAAAAGAGGAGTAAAGTCGCCTTACATAGGGAAAGGTCCCAAATCATCTCTGACATCTTTATGCTCCTGATTCATTTAGTAAATATCAGACTACACTCCCTTTGCAGTAAGTGAGCAGTAAGAAGCATGAAGTGCTTCAGGAGCTGTATCACCCCAGCGGGGTGGGTGGGCAACTGGGGGGATTCCAGCATTTCCCTCCCACGGCAGCTCCCGGTCGCATGCCGATACCTACCCCAGAGCGGCAGGGCTGCGAGCCCCAGCCGCTGCCTGCGGCACGACCCGCTGCTCCCCGCCGGCACTGCTCCCCGCGGCGGGCGCTCCGCACCGCCGCCCGCCCCTGGCCGGCCGGGATATTTGACATTTCTATGTAGATACTGACTCGACACCGCCTGCCCCGCAACTTCAGGTGGGCTCTGCTCCCCGGCCCGGTCCAGGCAGGTGCCGTACGGCCGGCGCAGGGCGGCTTCCGCGGCTGCGGTTCCTGCCGCTCCCTGGCACGCCCGGCTCCGCGGCGCTGCGGGCACCGTGCCCCCCGTGCCGCATCTTCCCACTCACGCTCCTCTCCACGTCCCCGTCCCCCACCCGCTCCTCCCCTCCCTTCTCCCCGCACCCGCAGAGAAGCCCCGCGGGCACGCACAGCTCCTCGCTGCCCGCCCGGCGCTCACCTCCTTGCGAGCGGCGCGGAGGGGCCACGCTCGGCGGTGCCCGGGCTGCGCCGCGGCGCTCGACGAGGGAGGCGCGGCCCGGCTGGGGGCGCGCCCGCGCTCTGGCCGGAGGCAGCAGTACGGCCGCACAATGCGGAGGGGCCGCCCGGCGGCAGCTCCCGCAGCGCTCGCCGCGGCCTCGCAGCACTGCTGCGCCCCCTGCGGGGCCGCTGGCCGCAGCACGCCCGCCCGGACACGGACGTGCGGGAGGTGGCGGACGCCGAGGCGTGTGTGCCGGGGAGCGGCGAGGGGTGCCCGGCGGGACACGGAGAGTGGTGAGGTGGCATCGTCCCCTCTGGGCATATTCTTACAAGAGTCATCCCGTGCCCGGCGCGGTGTCCGAGTTTGACGGTTACATATCCTGTAGTTAACACATCCTGTAGTTAACGCATCCTGTAGTTAACGCATCCTGTAGTTATGTGGGACCGGGACAGTTTCTCTGGTCGAGGGCTTACTGGTGGGCCCAGCCAGGTGTGCTCCACAGTGTAAGGTAACATCTCAAGTACTTACATTACCTTCCCCTTATTTGCTCACCGCTGCTCACCAGTACCACCCAGTATAACTCCATACAGAAGCAGGGATCCTCTCCCTGGCCGTTCAAATGTAATAGATAAGCGATGGTAAGGTTGATGCCTTATGGAATCACAGAATCATAGAATGGTCTGTGTAGGAAGGCACATCCAAAGGTCATCCACTCCAACCCCCTCTGCAGTAAGCAGGGACATCCTCAACTAGATCAGGTTGCCCAGAGCCCTCTTGAGCCTCACCTTGAATAACTCCAGGGCTAGGGCCCCGACCACCTCCCTGGGCACCTGTTCCTGTGTTCTGCTACCCTCATGGTAAAGAACCTGTTCCTAACATTCTGGTTGGACACCTTTCCAGTAGCATCAGCTTTTGACACGGCACTCTTCCTTCTGCCATCCCAGCTCACGGCAAAGGAAAGCACTGGCATTTCCATTTGCAAATGGGCAAAACAAACCAGGTCATTACATCAGTCCCTCCAAGAGCATAGTAGTGTCAGAGCCAGGGATCAAGTTCTGCAATTGTAGGACCCAATTCACTGGACAACTCTTACTTCCTTGCCTATTAAACTACAGGGTAATGTAAAGATACATTAGTAACAGATGTGAAGCAGAGCTGGAAAGCACTGAAGTGCTCAGTTGATGTTCCTACTCTGTTTCAGTTCCAGCACAGATCTGAATGCGATACGGCTACGAGAAGAAGCTCTCTCCTCCGCATCTTTCTTGATGTAAAATTGAACACATTTGAAATAGAATAGATCACCTGTGATCCCAGTCTCTCTCCAAGAGCACGTTAAGCATTTAGGTTGCAGGGTGGTAGTCCTGAGGAGAAAAGAATACCTGCTGTTCCTTCCAAGCTGTGCCCAGCTGCAGGCGTTCAGGAGCAGGTCTTAAAATAGTTGTACTACATATCGTTCAAAGGCAAAAAAGAATCAGAAGGCAGATGTGAAAGCAGCACTGTGGTTTCTGCTTTACTTGTTAAAAATAAATGCTGAGGCTTTAAGCCTTTCTCCCTCTGTTTGGTTTACATAATTTAGAGGGATTAGCTTTTTCCATCCTCCTAAGAGAGCAACTGGTGAGTGTCTACTTTGCATCTGGAGAAATGTGTGCTAGTCTCGCGGCCTGACATTTGGTTTGTGCCCATGGAATTCACCCTGCGTGGGGCTGTCAAATTAAATCCGAGAACTGGCTTTCCCCAAGCGGCAGATAATTTATTGGCCACTAAAAATCCTGGCGGCTGTGCAGTCTGCTTGCGCTGAGCTCTCTTATTGGTGCCAGGGCATAAGAATGTCATAAACACTAATTGTGGACGCAGGCAAAGGTTTCAGATGGTTGAGACCAAAAGGGCTGGTCCAGGACTGCTTCAGTTGCTCTTTGAACTCACTGTGCTTTTCATACATGCTGGTGATGGGTTTGGGGGTTTTGTTCTACACAAAATAGGTACTGAAAGCCTCCAGTTTTGCTCCTATAGACCGGGGACCACCTTGCCTTGCCATATGCAGTGGTTTGTTGGCAGTTGTGGCTGACATGTTGTATTTTCTCAATGCTTTTGCTACGTCTTCTGATCTTAAAATCACAGAATCAACAAGGTTGGAAAAGACCTGAAAGATCACCAAGTCCAACCTGTCACCCAAGACCTCATGCCTACTAGACCATGGCACCAAGTGTCACATCCAATCCCCTCTTGAACACCTCCAGGGACGGTGACTCCACCACCTCCCTGGGCAAAATGTCCCTGTGGGTATTATCCCCACATGACTAACAAGATCAAGGTTTTCCTCTGTGAAGACCATCATGTAGATGACCTCCTGAACAATTGGGCAGGTTCCTTTTCTGCCCTTCCATCTTATGAAAATTCAGGAGAAGGGAAGCAAAGCAGAGCATACATGGGATCTGACCCCAGATGCTCTGTGTGCTGTCAGTCTGAATTCAGCCCCATCCACCCACATGTCTTAGGTTTCTTCCTCTTGCCCCTTGTATCTTTGTTGAATCAGTGTTTCACAGCCTTCATTCACTGCTGAAATATCACTTTGGTACATTTAAAAATACTGTTCTTGTCTTACCAAGGAAAGGAGCAGTCCCAGCACAAGAGAATAGCTGGTTTAATGGGAATTATTGGCTGGAGTTGAGCTGAGTGAAATTCAGTCCTTTTAGCAGGCTCCTTTTCTACAGTGTCCAGGCTGTGAGGTCTATCTGCCTACAGTCATCAGAGAGTTTATTTGTGACTTTCTGACTCCTAGGGCCAGCGCTGAGCCTCGTAATGGGGCAGACCTTATCTCCCTTAGTAAAGCCAGGCATTGCAGATGTGCTGCTGCAGAAGAGTTGGGCCCATCATGTTGTGAACATGGACACTCTGGCTGCAGGTCCATGACAGTGTAGTTGCAGGGCCTGCACCATGGGCTTGCACCTCACTATGAAAGGGTTACAAGCTTAGCTCCCTGGCTACATCTCTTTTGGCTTAGGACCAATGGTTCAGAGCAAGAATTTTGGTTCATTTATGGTTTGGTAAATGCCTACAGTCAGCTTGTGTCTACAGTCAGAGCTTCAGACTTACCCTTGTTGACTAGAAACCCTAATGGCTAGGGGAAAATAATGAATGCAAGTAACTTGAAATGCAAATGAAGCCACAGGCTTAGGTCAAATCAAATGCTGTTTCAGGATTGATTAACTGAGGGGTATCCAAGAAAGGTAGCATTGACAGATGTCTCCTAGAAAGGCTCACCATTTTAAGCACCACTAAATAGTACTTCAGTGACTTGCCCAAGTCCAGTGTGTTCTTTCTGTCTAATCTGGAGGTTCTCCTTGCTTATTGTCACACACTTCTACTGGCTTAGCATTTTCATTCTGGATGAAATGGTGTATTTTATGGAGGTGTTTCTGTAGTGAAAGACAAAGGCTTTTCCTTCCTGAAAGGTGGGAGGGAGGACTGGTGTGATGCTGCAGGCTTGACAGCTAACATGTAAGGAGAACATATGGACCAGGAAAGGAATGCTGAAGCTGTGTTTGCTGTTTTTTTCTGAAGCTGGAAATCCCATTATAGATGCCAATTGTTCAGGTTTCAATAACTTCCAAAACAAGATTTGGCCACGGAGTTTGATGAGACTCATGAGAGAGGAAAAGACAACAGAGACCTAATAGCAGAAGGTCATCTAGGAGTCTCTGAATCCTACAGTAATGAGTGGCATTTCCTCTGGGGAGCAGATCACACGATTGGTGACATGGACAAGCAGACAGACTCCTCTGATATGATTCCCTGCAGTGAGGAAGGCATTGCTGAGCTCACAACTACTGTCTTTACTGATGCTGTAGAAATGCACAGAATCATAGAATCAATAAGGTTGGAAAAGACCTCAGAGATCATCAAGTCCAACCTGTCACCCAACACCTCATGACTACTAAACCGTGGCTTCGAATGCCACATCTCAATCCCTTTTTGAACACCTCCAGGGATGGTGACTGCACCACCTCCCTGGGCAGCACATTCCAATGGCTAACAACTCTCTCTGTGAAGATCTTTCTCCTCACCTCCAGCCTAAACTTCCCCCGGCATAGCTTGAGACTGCATCCTCATGTTCTTGAGAAGAGACGAACCCCCTCCTGGCTACAACCTCCCTTCAGGGAGTTGTAGACAGCAATAAGTTCTCCCCTGAGCCTCCTCTTCTCCAGGCTAAGCAACCCCAGCTCCCTCAGCCTCTCCTCCTAGGCTTGTGCTCAAGGCCTCTCCCCAGCCTCACTGCCCTTCTCTGGATGTGTTCAAGAGTCTCAATGTCCTTCTTAAACTGAGGGGCCCAGAACTGGACACAGTTGGGATCTGCAGTAAGGATTGCTCTAGAGCAAAGCACACCTGGTCAGAGATAGATCCTTGTCTCAAACAACCCATCAGTGACTTGGTTTACTTTTTTTTTCACCCTGCCAGCACTCTCCTGAGAGCTGAGACGGTAACTAGCAGAAAAACTGCTAGATAAATAGCATTTCAGCACAAATATTTGCAGCTGTCACTAAAGGTTCTTGGGGAAATATTTGGATTGTTTTCTTCGTTTTCACAAAACATCTTCCAGATTATTTTGTGTTGGCTCTTGGCAGCATACATCAATCTGTTCAGTTCTGCTACCCTAATGCCTTGGGGGAAAAAATATGCAGATTTGTCATTAAATTATAGATGAACTTCGCTGTTTGTTTGCTTTGTAGTCAGTATGAAGTATTGCTGGTTGAAATGAATATTGCATTTTCTCATCTTTTCCCTTGAGACTCCAGAAACACTGAGTTCAGAATGATGGGTTTTCTGGAGTGTACTCTAAGGATCTATAACTCTTCTTTCTCTCAACTTTTTCCTCATTATATAAATCAATGTTTATTTTTAAGAGGCAGACTTTATTACTTAATAAGTGGGGCTTTTCTAATACAATACAATACAATACAATACACCAGGTTGGAAGAGACCTTCAAGATCATCACGTCCAACCTATCAACCAATCCAACCCACCTAAACAACTAAACCATGGCACCAAGCACCCCATCAAGTCTCCTCCTGAACACCTCCAATGATGGTGACTCCACCACCTCCCCGGCCAGCCCATTCCAATGGGCAATCACTCTCTCTGTATAGAACTTCTTCCTAACATCCACCTGAACTTCCCCTGGCACAGCCTGAGACTGTGTCCTCTTGTTCTGGTGCTGGCTGCCTGGGAGAAGAGACCAACCTCTGCCTGTCTACAGCCTCCCTTCAGGGAGTTGTAGACAGCAATAAGGTCTCCTCCGCCTGAGTCTCCTCTTCTCCAGGCTAAGCAACCCCAGCTCCCTCAGCCTCTCCTCATAGGGCTTGTGTTCCAACCCCTCACCACTTTGTTGCCCTTCTCTGGACACGCTCCAGCAAGTCAACATCTTTCCTAAACTGAGGGGCCCAGAAGTGGACACAGGACTCAAGGTGTGGCCAGAGCAGTGTACAGGGGCACAATGACCTCCCTGCTCCTGCTGGCCACACTCTTCCTGATGCAGGCCAGGAAGCTTTTGGCCTTCGTGGCTGCCTGGGTGCACTGCTGGCTCATGTTCAGCCTACCATCAACCAGCACCCCCAGGTCCATCTCTGCTCTGGTGAGACCACACCTAGAGTACTGTGTCCAGTTCTGGAGCCTCTATTACAGAAAGGAACTGGAGGTGCTGGAACATGTCCAGAGAAGGGCCATGAGGATGAGCAGAGGGCTGGAGCTCCTCTCCTATTAGGACAGACTGAGGGAGTTGGGGCTGTTCAGTCTGCAGAAGAGAAGGCTCTGAGGAGACCTTATTTGTATCCTACCAGTATCTGAAGGGGACCTACAAGAAAGCTAAGGAGGGACTTTTGAGGGTGTCAGGTAGTGATAGGACTAGGGGGAATGGAACAAAACCAGAAATGGGTAGATTCAGATTGGATGTTAGGAAGAAATTCTTCCCCATGAGGGTGGTAGACACTGGCACAGGTTGCCCAGGGAGGTGGTGGAAGCCTCATCCCTGGAGGTTTTTAAGGCCAGGCTGGATGTGGCTGTGAGCAACCTGCTGTAGTGTGAGGTGTCCCTGGCCATGGCAGAGGGGTTGGAACTAGCTGAGCCTTGAGGTCCCTTCCAACCTTAACAATTCTATGATTCTATGGTCACTTGAAGGTGGAATGTGGAGCTGCCTGCAGAATCTGGACTTCAATGTTTTGTTCCATTTGGCTTCACAAGGTGCCAAAACAGGGCACTGGAGATGGACATGGGATGTTCTTCACAGCATCTTGTGGATCTCACATGTGCTAATGCCCTTACACTGTGTCGTAAAGTAGACCCTTCTGTCTCAGTAGGCATTTGCAGGGTGATGTGAAATACACAGGCTGAGGATTTTAGCAGGTCTATTTAGTAGTGATACACATGCAAAGCTGAGAGGCACACCTCAGCTTAGCTATTACTTTGTGTCCAGGTCTGGGTCCCTCAGTTTAGGAAAGATGTTGAGTTGCTGGAAGGTGTCCAGAGAAGGGCAACAAAGCTGGGGAGGGGTCTGGAGCACAGCCCTGTGAGGAGGCTGAGGGAGCTGGGGTTGCTTATCCTGGAGAAGAGGAGGCTCAGGGGAGACCTTATTGCTGTCTACAACTACCTGAAGGGAGGTTGTGGCCAGGTGGGGTTGGTCTCTTCTCCCAGGAAACCAGCACCAGAACATGAGGACACAGTCTCAAGCTGCACCAGGGGAGGTTCAGGCTGGATGTTAGGAAGAAGTTCTTCCCAGAAAGAGAGATTGACCTTTGGGATGTGCTGCCCAGGGAGGTGGTGGAGTCCCCATCACTGGAGGTGTTTAGGAAGAGCCTGGATGGCACTTGGTGCCATGGTTTAGTTGATTAAATGGTGTTGGGTGATAGGCTGGACTCGATGATCTTAAATGTCTCCAACCTGGCTGATTCTATTCTATTCTATTCTATTCTATTCTATTCTATTCTATTCTATTCTATTCTATTCTATTCTATTCTATTCTACTCTATTCTATTCTACTCTACTCTACTCTACTCTACTCTATAATATTGCTGAGCAGCAAAGCATAAAGTCATGTTTTATAACACATGGCTAGCAGGTAACCTTCCTATTGCACAAGATAAAATGCATAAATTCTGCTGCTCGGTGCTTCTCCTCACCTGTGCCATTGACTAGGTTGTATCCTGACAGTCTACCCTTAAAGATGTAGCTCCACACTCATGGGAATACAGCAGTGACTGCACTGACTAGATGGAGTTCTTCTCAGTTTTGCTCTTTCTTTAGGCTTTGCTTTTCTAGTAATGTCATTTCTCCCTCCACACTCAGATTGCAGAAGGATCCTTTAATAGGTTTCTGTGAATGTAAAATTGATTGCAGCATAACCCTGAAGACAGCAGAGTGGCTGCAACTCTCTTGTACATATTTATAAGATATCCAGGTTGGACTTGATGATATTTGAGGTCTTTCCCAACCTTATTGATAGGACTAGGGGGAATGGAATGAAGCTGGAGGTGGGGAGATTCAGACTGGATGTGAGGAGGAAGTTCTTCCCCATGAGAGTGGTGAAGCCCTGGAATGGGTTGTCCAGGGCAGTGGTTGGGGCCCTGTCCCTGGAGGTGTTTAAGCCCAGGCTGAATGAGGCTCTGGCCAGCCTGATCTAGTGTGGGGTGTCCCTGCCCATGGCAGGGGGGTTGGAACTAGATGATCCTTGTGGTCCCTTCCAACCCTGACTGATACTATGATTCTATAATGATGAAATACCTACTTGGTTTCAAACTGAAGAAGTTCTGTTATCACACCAAAGTTTGGGCTAATACTGAATTGCCTACATCAGAGCCTGCAAAGTAGCTGGCACTCTTCTGCTGGAGGCATCTGCTTTATGGCTTTAACAAAAGAGTTATAGAATTAAAACCCACTGGTAACAGTTGTGACAAACTTTGCAACAGAAGTACAATAACCAGACTTTATTAATGAAGGAGTTACACTGGTGTGTCATCTTAATTTCTTACAGATGTAGTCATGCTCTTTGAAAGGGCCAGTGGAAATGGTCATAAATTCATTTGTTATTCATGTTAATGAGTGCTAGCCCTTATTCTTCCTCACTGGTACTATGTCTGCAATCTGGATTGCCATAGGGACCCCACTGCAATTTATCATTGCTTTGGTGTTCAAATTTTCCAGTGGAACCAGATATTGGTGTTGACAGCATCTGGAGTTTTACATCGCTCATCTATTTCTCTCTCCTTCCATCTGTTTAATCAAGAGAATGGGAAGGGGAAATTGCTGCCATTGTTAACATCTTCAAGAAATTGAATGACCATTGAGACTTTGGTGGATGTGGGGCAGGCTGTGGATGTGGTCTAGCTGGACTTCAGCAAGGCCTTTGACACCATCCCCCACAGCAAACTCCTGGCCAAGCTGGCAGCCCCTGGCTTGGACAGGAGCACTCTGAGCTGGGTTAGGAACTGGTTGGAGGCTGAGCCCAGAGTGTGGTGGTGAGTGGTGCCACAGCCAGCTGGAGGCCAGTCACCAGTGGTGTGCCCCTGGGATCAGTGCTGGGCCCCATCTTGTTCAATATCTTTATTGATGATCTGGATGAGGAGGATTGAGTCCATCATCAGTAAATTTACAGAAGACACCAAGCTGGGGGCAGGAGTTGATCTGCTGGAGGGTAGGAGAGCTCTGCAGAGAGACCTTGCCAGGCTGGACAGATGGGCAGAGTCCAAGGGCAGGAGATTGAGCACATCTAAGTGCCAGGTTCTTCACTTTGGCCACAACAACCCCATGCAGTGCTACAGGCTGGGGTCAGAGTGGCTGGAGAGCGGCCAGGCAGAAAGTGACCTGAGGGTGCTGGTTGACAGTAGGCTGAACATGAGCCAGCAGTGTGCCCAGGTGGCCAAGAAGGCCAATGGCATCCTGGCCTGCATCAGGAACAGTGTGGCCAGCAGGAGCAGGGAGGTCATTCTGCCCCTGTACTCAGCACTGGTTAGGCCACACCTTGAGTCCTATGTCCAGCTCTGAGCCCCTCAGTTTAAGAAGGACATTGAGACTCATGAATGTGTCCAGAGAAGGGCAACAAGGCTGGTGAGGGGTCTGAAGCACAGCCCTGTGAGAAGAGGCTGAGGGAGCTGGGGTTGCTTAGCCTGGAGAAGAGGAGGTTTAGGGGAGACCTTATTGCTGTCTACAACTACCTGAAAGGATGTTATAGGCAGGAGGGGGTTGGTCTCTTCTCTCAGGCAACCAGCACCAGAACAAGAGGACACCGTCTCAAGCTGTGCCAGGGGAGGTTTAGGCTGGATGTTAGGGAAGAAGTTCTTCCCAGAGAGAGAGATTGGCCATTGGAATGGGCTGCCTGGGGAGGTGGTGGAGTCACCATCCCTGGAAGTGTTTAAGAAGAGCCTGGATGAGGCACTTGGTGCCATGGTTTAGTTGAATAGGTGGTGTTGGGTGATAGGTTGGACTTGATGATCTCTGAGGTGTTTTCCAACCTGTTTAATTCTGTTCTATTCTAAGCTTAGGCTGTAGAAGATACAGGCCTGCTCACAGAGGTGAGACTGAGAAACATTTGCTTTCAACACACTGTAATGCCTGACATTGTGGTACACCCAGAGAGGCAGGAGGCCACACTTTCATCTCCCATTCTGAAGTCAAGCTGTGGATTTGACAGAGGATGCCCTCTCACAGGAGGGTGTCTTGGCATTCACAGTACACAGATATGTGTGAACATATATCCTGTTTCTTTCACTGGTGTTGTACAAACCAGTTCTGTACTTGTATCAGGAGAGAGGCAGGTGTGTTCATTCAACGAGCAGACAGATACATTTTTGCTCCAAAAGGAAGTAAAATAGAATCATAGAATCAACCAGGTTGGAAAAAGACCTCAGGGATCATCAAGTCCAACCTATTGCCTAATACTTAACACCTCCTGACAACTAAACCATGGCTCCAAGTGCCACATCCAGTCCTTTTTTGAACACCTCCAGGGATGGTGACTCCACCACCTCCCTGGGCAGCACATTCCAAAGGCCAATTCCTCTTTCTGGGAAGAACTTTCTCCTCACCTGCAGCTTAAAATTCCCCTGGCACAGCATGAGACTGTGTCCTCTCCTTCTGCCAGGGGAAGTTTAGGCTAGAGGTGAGGAGAAAGTTCTTCATGGAGAGAGTTGTTAGCCATTGGGATGTGCTGCCCAGGGAGGTGGTGGAGTCCCCATTCCTGGAGGTGTTCAAAAAAGGACTGGATGTGGCACTTGGTGCCATGGTTTAGTCATGAGGTCTGTGGTGACAGGTTGGACTTGATGATCTTTGAAGTCTCTTCCAACCTTGGTGATTCTGTGATTCTGTGGTTGCCTGGAAGAGACCAACTGCTATCTGTCTACAACCTACCTTCAGGTAGTTATAGAGAGCAATGAGGTCTCCCCTGAGCCTCCTCTTCTCCAGGCTAAACAAGCCCAGCTCCCTCATCCATCTCCTCACAGGGCTTGTGCTCCAGACCTCTCACCAGCCTCATTGTCTGTCTCTGTGTATATAAAGAGGCTCTCACTGCATTGGAGAGAATACAGAGTTATATTTACAAATATACAAGCAAATACAGAGCACATAGTTCCTTAACACCCAGTACTGGCACAGGATACATGAAACAACCCCAAAACCTTCCCCTCACCAGACTAAACCACAAGCCCCAGTGTTCCTTTTCTCTCTTCCCCACGCCCTGTCATCTGCTTTCCATTAGGCTTAAGCAGGCTGAAATTGCACAGGAAAAATTAGTCAGGCCTCTGAAGGCCACAAACAGGTCTCCTCTCCCGTGGTAGCAGATAAGGACTCCCTCCAGAGAGCTGAAAGGAGGGAGCAAAGAGAAAGAATCAGTTGTACAGCCTGCTCATGAAGAGATAGCAGAATTATAGGATAGAATAAAGAGTTTACACTTTTCCAGTCTGTACCTGGACCTTTCTGGTCCTCCTGGAGGACTGAACTCTATGGTTTTTGTTATTTTAAAGACACCACCTCAAACCATACTAGTATGTTGTCATGGATTTAAGTAAGAATCTATCCATGCCTGGTCAAATCCATCCTTGCTTCCTACCCAAGCCCTTCAGCTGCTAGTCCATTCCCAGGGGCTAGGCTTAAATGAGTTCAGGGATACACTGCAAGGGAAATCTTGGGTACAGTCTATTCCTTTGCACAGACCATGTCTGCCTGTCCTTGGAGGGTCTAACAATATGCAGCTTTAGAATACAGTAGAATAGAACAGAACAGAACAGAACAGAACAGAATAGAATAGAATAGAATAGAATAGAATAGAATAGAATAGAATAGAATAGAACATAATTAACCAGATTGGAAAAGACCTTTGAGATCATCAAGTCCAACCTATCATCCAACACCATCTAATCAACTAAACCATGGCACCAAGTGCCTCATCCAGTCTCTTCCTAAACACCACCAGGGATGGTGACTCCACCACCTCTCTGGGCAGCACATTCTTTCTATAAAGAACTTCTTCCTAACATCCAGCCTAAACCTCCCCTGGCACAGCTTGAGACTGTGTCCTCTTGTTCTCGTGCTGGTTGCCTGGGAGGAGAGACCAACCCCCACCTGGCTACAACCTCCCTTCAGGTAGTTGTAGACAGCAATAAGGTCTCCCCTGAGCCTCCTCTTCTCCAGGCTAAGCAACCCCAGCTCCCTCAGCCTCTCCTCACAGGGCTGTGCTCCAAACCCCTCCCCAGCTTTGCTGCCCTTCTCTGGACACGCTCCAGCAAGTCAACATCCTTCCTAAACTGAGGGGCCCAGAACTGGACACAGGACTCAAGGTGTGGCCTGACCAGTGCTGAGCGCAGGGCAGAATGACCTCCCTGCTCCTGCTGGCCACACTGTTCCTGATGCAGGCCAGGATGCCATTGGCCCTCTTGGCTGCCTGGGCACACTGCAGGCTCATGTTCAGCCTACCATCAACCAGCACCCCCAGGTCCCTTTCTGCCTGGCTGCTCTCCAGCCACTCTGACCCCAGCCTGTAGCACTGCATGGGGTTGCTGTGGCCCGTGTGTAGAGCCTGGCACTTGGCTGTGTCCAGTCTCTCTGTGGGGATGTGGCCATGCTCAGCATCAGACACATACATGTGGTAGTTTTAGGCTATGCCTTTAAAAAATTTTCACCGTTCTCGAACAGAAAAGTGGTAAAATGTAAATAAATCACTACTGGGAGTGAAAAGGAAAATAATGATAGTTCTAAATGATCCCATTGCAGGAGAGAAAGGATTTAAACTAGCTTGCAAAACAATCTCCTTGCTTCCTTGGGCAAGTGACTACCTTTGTGCTTCTGCTCTCTTCTGCTTGACCTTGGCTGCATTGTTTTGGCTAAGTTCTAACTTCACTGCTCTGTCTCTTGTCCCTTGGTGTACAAGGGAGTAAGGGGGGGCAGGGAGGGAGAAGCTATCATCCTCCCCTGGTCTTTGACTAGGGGGGTCCTTGTGCTGCTCATTAATTGTAAATATTGTAAACCCTGTGTATTTTGAACATGTTCCTTGCATTTCATTGTAGATTGTAGTCTTGCTTGTAAATACAGCTTTCATTTGCTTCCAACTGAGCTGGTCTGGCAAATTCAATGCTGGGGGAATTTTCAACCCACCACAATACATCAGCCAGTGCCCTTCCTAAAATGGCCTGAAAGCACACACAGTGAGGTAGTATGTGAATGCTGGGCACAACTAGGTAGCAACTTGGGGATCAGTGTGTTCAGACAGCTGTAGACATAGCTGAGAGAGCTAACCTTGAAGCCCTGTGGCTGGGATGAAGACCAATGCAGCAGTCCCTGCCATAAAATAATATTTATTTATCCTTGGAAAAGCACTGATGTAATAAAATGATAACATCCTGTCTCAAAACAATATGGTGTTTATAGTTAGGGAGCAGCCTTGTGAGCTTGCAGAGGGCTGGATTCACAGCTCTCCAATAAAAAGAATAGCGCTGGGTAAACACAGGGTGAAGTTGAAAGGGAGAAAAGTGGACAAATTGTCACCACGAGACTAATACTCTTCACTTTTCTGTCTGAGCTACCCAGAAATGAAATGCTTCACTTTAGGTTAGCCACACATTGCATTAACAGAACAGGAGAATTTTTCTTTTTTCTTTTATTTTAGCAAAACCAGACTTATTTTCCCCCCTCTCCTTGATTTCTCTCTTACTTCTATTTCCATGTGTAAGAAACAACAATTTTGTTTATAAAATCCATCAATATTTACAAATAGTCCAGAAATGTGCTTTTGTGCTTTCCTCTGCCCTGTCTTCTGTGCTTGGGAGTAACTCATATAAAGAGGGACCATGCCAGGCTGGAGAGGTGGGCAGAGTCCAAGGGCATGAGATTGAGCACATCTAAGTGCCAGGTTCTGCACATTGGCCACAGCAACCCCAGGCAGTGCTACAGGCTGGGGTCAGAGTGGCTGGAGAGCAGCCAGGCAGAGAGGGACCTGGGGGTGCTGGTTGACCATGAGCCAGCAGTGTGCCCAGCTAGCCAAGAAGGCCAATGGCATCCTGGCCTGCATCAGGAACAGTGTGGCCAGCAGGAGCAGGGAAGTCATTCTGCCCTGTACTCAGCACTGGTTAGGCCACACCTTGAGTCCTGTGTCCAGTTCTGGGCCCCTCAGTTTAGGAAAGATGTTGAGTTGCTGGAATGTGTCCAGAGAAGGGCAGCAAAGCTGGGGAGGGGTTGGGAGCACAGCCCTGTGAGGAGAGGCTGAGGGAGCTGGGGTTGCTTAGCCTTTAAAATTCCTCCTTGCCATAATCCCTGAAATTAATTTGACAGATGTTAGTCTATAAACATGTTATGACCACTGCTTATCATGCTAAAAGAATATTTTGACCATTTTTGCTCTTCTCCATCTGTCCACATCTGTAAGCTGGCTTCAGGAGGATGAGCACATTGGGTAAGGAACCAACTTTTGTGCATCCAAACACCCCCACAAATGGAATGGCCTCTGCAAGATTCCATGCCAGTGGGATGGTAACACATCATGTAAACAACTTGAGCCCAAAGTGGTAAGTACATTTTTCAGTCAAGAACTGGGTGATCTTCTGAATTCAAATCTGCTTCATGTACCCACGGTTTCGGTGGTTGGTTGATTTCTTCTGTCCTCTAATTTGTACTTGAATTAGGTAATTTCACCTAGAAGGGCACCTGAGTATTCCTTCTCTTTGGTGATGCTTTGGACAATGATAGACTGGAATTTATGTTGTCACTTTTCTCCACAATATTTGGGCACCAGGTCTGGGGTTAAAAAATACGGAATATTTCAATACTTAACTACTTAGCTCCTATGATGTGTTAATGTCTTCTAAGGTTTGGGGTTGGGTTCGGGGTTGCGGCTGGGATTCGGTTCAGGTTCAGGGTTAAGGCTAGGGGCTCGGTTCGGGGTTCAGGTTTGGGTTCATTTCAGGTTTGGGGTTCAGTTCGAATTTGGGGTTCGGGTTTGGGGTTCAGGGTTGGGTTCGGATTCGGGGTTGGGTTTGGGTTTGGCGTTCGGTTCGGGTTTGGGTTCGGTTTGGGTTTGGTTTTGGGTTTTGGGGTGTGGGGTTGGGTTCAGGGTTGGGTTCAGGTTGGGGTTGGGGTTCAGGGTTGGGGTTTGGGTTTTGGTTCGGGTTCGGGATTTGGGTTTGTGGTTGGGTTTGGGGTTCGGGTTCGGGGTTCAGTTTGGGTTCGGGGTTTGGGGTTCGGGGTTTGGGTTCAGGTTCGGCGCTCAGTTCAGTTCGGATCGAGTTCAGGGTTCAGGTTCGGGGTTCAGGATTCGGGTTTGTGGTTGGGTTGGGGTTCAGGGTTCAGGGTTCAGTTTGGGTTCGGGGTTTGGGTTCGGGGTTTGGGGTTCGGGGTTTGGGTTCAGGTTCGGCGCTCAGTTCAGTTCGGATCGAGTTCAGGGTTCAGGTTCGGGGTTCAGGATTCGGGTTTGTGGTTGGGTTTGGGGTTCAGGGTTCAGGGTTCAGTTTGGGTTCGGGGTTTGGGTTCGGGGTTTGGGTTCAGGTTCGGGTTCAGTTCGGTTCGGATTGGGTTCAGGGTTCAGGTTCGGGATTTGGGTTTGTGGTTGGGTTCGGGGTTCGGGTTCAGGGTTCAGTTCAGGTTCAGGGTTTGGGTTGGGGTTCGGGGTTCAGTTCGGTTACGATCGGGTTCAGGGTTCGGTTCGGGTTCAGGATTCAGGTTTGTGGTTGGGTTTGGGTTCAGGGTTCGGTTCAGGGTTCAGTTCGGGTTCGGGATTTGGGTTGGGATTCAGGGTTTGGTTCGGTTACGATCAGGTTCGGGGGTTTGGTTCGGGTTGGGTTTGGGGTTTGAGTTCAGGGTTCTGTTCGGGTTCAGGGTTTGGCATTTGGGGTTTGGGTTTGGGTTCAGGGTTCGTTTGGTTTGGGTTTGGGATTCAGGTTTGTGGTTGGGTTTGGGGTTCAGGTTCGGTTTGGGTTTGGGTTCGGTTTGGGTTTGGTTTTGGTTTTTTTATAGAATAGAATAGAATAGAATAGAATAGAATAGAATAGAATAGAATAGAATAGAATAGAATTAACCAGGTTGGAAAAGACCTCAGAGATCATCAAGTCCAACCTATCACCAACACCATCTATTCAACTAAACCATGGCACCAAGTGCCTCCTCCAGTCTCCTCCTAAACACCTCCAGTGATGGTGACTCCACCACCTCCCTGGGCAGCACATTCCAATGACCAATCTCTCTTTCTGGGAAGAATTTCTTCCTAACCTCCAGCCTAAACCTCCCCTGGCACAGCTTGAGACTGTGTCCTCTTGTTCTGGTGCTGGTTACCTGGGAGAAGAGACTAACCACCACCTGGCTACAACCTCCTTTCAGGTAGTTGTAGAGACCAATAAGATCTGCCCTGAGCCTCCTCTTCTCCAGGCTAAGCAACCCCAGCTCCCTCAGCCTCTCTTCGTAGGGCTTGTGTTTGGTTTGGTTTGTTTTGGTGGGTTTTTTTTGCAGCTGTCCCCCAATTCTTTATGTATAAATTGGTGATGGAATTCAAGTAGCATGACTCTTCTCTGTTCAGGGCACAGCTGGTGAAGGAAATGAGCTCTTTAGCTTTACCAGAGTCAGTCTGAGCTGGTAACAGACACTGAGCATTTCTGTGTTCTTCTGTGACTGTAAGACATGAGGTAATGTTAGTAGATTGTGAATAATCTGTCCTCAACTGGAAGTCATTATTACTAATCAGTCTACCTTTTGTATGCTGATTACTGTTATCATATTACAAGTTACTGTGGACTAGCATCTGAGACTGCCTCTGCAGTAAAAAGGCAATGACAAAGACCTTTAGGCACCACTTGTAAATGTGTGATTAATAGCCCAACATAAAAGTTTGTTAGGATAGAATGAGAGAAGCAGTCAGAGATACCCACCAATGAAACAGAAAGCAAGGTTGGCAGAGGTTTCAAACCCACGTTTCTCTGTGTATAATCCTGTGAGGTGCAGAAACTCTGGAAGGAGTTCTTTCAGAAAGCAACTAGTGATGCTACTGGTGAGGCCACACCTTGAGCACTGTGTCCAGTTCTGGGCCCCTCAGTTTAAGAAGGACATTGGGACACTTGAACGTGTCCAGAGAAGGGCAAGGAGGCTGGGGAGGGGTCTGGAGCACAGCCCTGTGGGGAGAGGCTGAGGGCCATGGGGCTGTTTAGCCCGGAGAAGAGGAGGCTCAGGGCAGACCTTATTGCTCTTTACAGCTACCTGAAGGAAGGTTGTAGCCAAGTGGGGGTTGGTCTCTTCTCCCAGGCAACCAGCACCAGAACAAGAGGACACAGTCTCAAACTGCAGCAGGGGAAGTTTAAGCTGGAGGTGAGGAGAAAGTTCTTCACAGAGAGTCGTTAGTAATTGGAGTGTGCTGTCCAGGGAGGTGGTGGAGTCACCATCCCTGGAGGTGTTCAAAAAAGGATTGGACGTAGCACTTGAAGCTTAGTTAGTCATGAGGTGTTGGGTGACAGGTTGGACTTGATGATCTCTGAGGTCTTTTCCAACCTTGGTGATTCTATGATTCTGTGCTGTCACTTCAGAAATCTTTTAGGCACACATTAAATTCCCATAGACTCCCTGCTTAGCTGAAGGCAAAGCTTGAAGGCTTCAGTAACATGGCAGCAATTAAAAAGAACAGAAGTAAATACCTAAGACTAAGTCTCTGGTTCTTTAGCCAGGCTTCCCATCGCTGCATAACCACAAATTCATGGAAAAGAGTGTAACTTTCTTATGGAGATTAATTAACCAAGCAGCAGCTACTTTATTTAAGATGATCATTAATTCAGGAATACAATTAAGAGTACTCCTTAAGGAACACAATCCACTAATGCCTGCAGTATACCCTTAATTAGTGTAGCATCATCTGTAATAATAATGTCCTTTAAAACTCCATTGCATGCTTTGGGCTCCAGTCAGACAAAAGACTTAAAAATACAAATATTTCATTTTGAAATGCTCACAGCTCATACTTAGAATGACTTTAATTTCTGCTTGTTTGTTGTTTTTTTGGTTTGCTGCTATCCAGTAAAAGAAAACCCTGCAGGAAACCCATAATTTAGAGCAATTAGCATAGCTGCAGTATCCTTGCATGATTAAGGAACCTCCTGTGCAATGGTACTGCTGGTTTTTCTTCTTTTTGTTGTTTTTCTTTTGTGTTTTTTCCCCTTCTTTTTCCATTTGTTACTTTTCTGCCTCAAGAATGAAATATCACATTTTCTATTAGGCACACAAGTTTGTAGCCCAGACACTTCATGCACACAGGGTGCACAGCAAATGGCCACTGAGGAAGAGTATGGCGAGACTTGGACAGGCTGGAGAGGTGGGCAAAGAGGAAACTAATGAGGTTCAGCAAGGAGAAGTGCAGTGTCCTGCACCTGGGAAGGAAGAATAAACTGCACCAGTACAGGTTAGGAGGTGATCTTCTAGAGAGCAGCCCTGTGGAGAAGGACCTAGGAATCGTGGTGGACAGTAAGTTTTCCATGAGACAGAATGTGCCCTTGTGGACAAGAAGGCCACTGGGATCCTGGGGTGCATTAAGAGGAGTGTGTCCAGCAGATCCAGGGAGGTTCTCCTCCCCCTCTGCTCTGTCCTAGTGAGGCCCCACCTGGAATACTATATCCAGTTCTGGGCTCCCCAGTTCAAGAGGGACAGGGATCTACTTGAGAGAGTCCCCCAGGATTCTACAAGGATGCTGAAGGGACTGGAGCACTGCCTGATGAGGAAAGCCTGAGAGACCTGGGTCTGGCTAGTCTGCAACAGAGAAGACTGAGAGAGTATCAATAAATGTCTATAAATATCTGAGGGCTGGGGGTCAGGAAGGAAGGGACAGGGACAGCCTCTGCTCACTTGTGCCCTGGGATAGGACAAGGGGCAATGGATGGAAACTGCAGCACAAAAAGTCCCACCTCAACATGAGGAAGAACTTCTTTACTGTGAGGGTCACAGAGCACTGGAACAGGCTGCCCAGAGGGGTTGCAGAGTCTTCTTCTCTGGAGACTTTCAAGATCCATCTGGATGCATTCCTGTGCTAGATTCTATGGTCCTGCTCTGGCAGGGGGGGTTGGACTCCAGAGGTCCCTTCCAACCCATAACATCCTGTGGGGCTGTGATGCTGAGTGAAATATCTTAGTTGTAAGAATTTTACAATATTTTGGCTGGTGTTGGTTGCATTTATTCTAACCTGTTGGCTCACAAACACAAAGCCCAGGACTTTCTCTACAGTCAAGATGACTTCTTTTTACATCTGTGTAAAGGATAGAGGTAAATCTGAAGTCTTTGTAGCAAAGTTAGGAAGATTAAGACTTTTCTCTCACTTTCCATATACATATGAAAATACCAAACCAGCAGCTCCAGGTTTGGTAAAATGCTTTAGAAGGTAGTTATATTTCATTTTTTTTTATGTCTCTTTGGGAAGTCTTTAAGAGGGTCTCTGACCTGGTGGAGGCTGCATCCAGAATATTGTGTCCAGTTCAGTTCAAGAACCTCAGGGAACTGCTTGAAAGAGTCCAGGCTTGAAAGAGACTATGCAGGGACACAATTCAAAGGGCCAAAGCCCAACTGGAAATTAATTTTTGAGCTGTGATGTTCCTGTCTTTCTTATGAGAGGCAGGCACTACCATCACCTGCAGCTACTTAAAGGACTTGATTTCTCCTTCTCTTCATCCTGAATGGGGGACACAGTTCGATTTTAAGGAGGTCCACTGCTCTCATCAGTGTTAAACTCACCATTAGAATCATAGAATTGCTAGGGTTGGAAGGGACCTCAAGGATCAGCCAGTTCCACCCCCCCTGCCATGGCCAGGGAACGCTCACACTGCATCAGGTTGCTCACAGCCACATCCAGCCTGGCCTTAAAAACCTCCAGGCACGAGGCTTCCACCACCTCCCTGGGCAACCTGTGCCAGTCTCTCACCACCCTCCTGGGGAAGAACTTCTTCCTAGCATCCAATCTGAATCTACCCTCTTCTAGCTTTGCTCCATTCCCCCCAGTCCTATCACTTCCTGACACCCTAAAAAGTGCCTCCCCAGCTGATTTGTAGCCCCCTTCAGATACTGGAAGGCCACAAGGTCTCCTCAGATCCTTCTCTTCTCCAGAATGAACAACCCCAACTCCCTCAGTCTGACTCCATAGGAGGGGAGCTCCAGCCCTCTGCTCATCCTCATGGCCCTTCTCTGCACCCCTTCCAGCACCCCATTAAGGCTCCAAAATTGGAAACCGTGCTCCAAGTGTGGTCTCACCAGAGCAGAGTAGAGGGGGAGAATCACCTCCCTTGACCTGCTGGCCACACTTCTCTTGAGGCAGTTCAGGATGTGATTGGCTTTCTGGGCTGCAAGTTCTCACTGGTGGTTGCTGTTGAGCTTTTCATCCACCAGCACCCCCAGGTCCTTTTCTTCAGGGCTGCTCTCAAGCCAGTCCCTGCCCAGACTATATCGGTGCTTGGGATTGCCCTGACCCAGCTGCAGGACCTTGCATGTGGTCTTGTTGAACCACATGAGGCTGTCATGGGCTCACCACTCCAGCCTGTCAAGGTCCCTCTGGATGGATCCCTTCCCTCCAGCGTGTCTGCTGCACCACACAGCTTGGTGTCATCAGCAAACCTGCTGAGGGTGCACTCAGTGCCACTGTCCATGGCACCCACAGAGATGTTGAACAAGCCTGGTCCCAGGACTGATCCCTGAGGGGCTCCGCTTGTCCCTGGCCTCCACTTGGACATGGATCCATTGACAGCCACCCTTTGGGTATGGCCATCAAGCCAGTTCTGTATCCACTGAATGGTCCATCCATGGAACCCATCCTGCACCAGCTTGGAGAGCAGGCAACCACTGCCCTGGCAACCACAGACCTTTCAGTAAAACAACCACCTCCGGGGTCACGCAGCTATTCACCAGGAGCTTCAGGGTGGCACCTCTTAAAAGGCACAAACCAGCAGTCTGTATTTAGAAATTTGAATTCCTGGGCTGACTTTCAAATGAAAGAAAGATATTTTCCCTTTAAGGATTGCTGGGGATGCCATGGTGAGAGGCATGCATTCTTCTGTGTTTTACAATGCAGGCAGCGTGCGCATTCCATGGCCCTGCGCCGTCTGCATCATTAAGCCACCTTCTTCCCCGATTTATACTAATCTTGTAAACACCAATCTCTGCTAACTATCCAGCCAGACTAAGAATAACCTCTGCAAGTAATTCAAAGTGAAAATTTAGCCTTCCAAGAGAGAAAACTATTTACTCTTTTGCAACTCTTCTACTGTGTTCAGACACCAATTAAGTTACTGGCTAGGGACCGTACCAAGAAATTAAAGAAACTAATTGCCTGCTAGCTGCTTCTAAATGATAATTAGAGCAACCTGGTGGAGGTGCAGCTTTGAGCTGTGAAAAAGTCATTTGACTAACATTATAGAAGAAATAAATTGAGCTCTCAACATAACAGTGTTTATGGATGGGAATTTACCTAATAGGGTACAAATTTATCCCTCCTTTCATTGATTCGTGCCGAGCACTGAACACTTACCCTTTATTTTCAAGAGTGTTGCTGATTGTGTTCATTTTTCTCATGGCTGATTAGGAGGCTGTATCATGTGATTGAAAATTTGCAGAGCAATGGTAACACTGTGAGCAGTGCAGCTGCTCACTCAAGCTTCGTTTCCATGTACAATAAAGTTTGAAGAAAATTCGAGATTGCAGCAAAATGGACATACCTCAAAACAAGAAGAGGAAAGGAGCATTGCAAGAGTTCTGCTCTATAAACCCAAACTGGGAATCATAGAATCATAGAACTGTTAGGGTTGGAAGGGAGCCCAAGAATCATGTAGTCCCAACCCCCCTGCTATGAGCAGGGACACCTCACACTACAGCAGGTTGCTCACAGCCACATCCAGCCTGGCCTTAAAAACCTCCAGGGATGAGGCTTCCACCACCTCCCTGGGCAACCTGTGCCAGTGTCTCATCACCCTTTGTCCCACTTTGAAGGCAGCTCCTGCCTTGCCTCCCACCAGGGCAGAAAAAAAGAATACTCAGACAACTGGCTTGCTGAAGTGATGGAAAGTTTAAATGGCAGGGAGTGCTTTACAGAGAACCACAAACACAGTGACAAAAGAGATCCCAAAGCATACCCAGAAGCCTCCAGCATTTCCCGTCTCCCTACCTGAGGGTACACCCAAAACCCTTAGGGCTCCTTCTTCCCCCCCTTCCACTGGGCCAGATCTGAGATTGCCCTTCCCCATTCTCCTCCTGGCATTAGGCCTAGCCAGGCCCAAGAGGCCTTGAGATAACTCCCCCTGCATTACCAGATAGGGAGCATCTCCCACGGGAGCAGCGAGGGAAGAAAGAGCAAGTGTGAGACCTTGCTGATGGATTTATAGGGAGCAGGACACTATGGGAATGAAATACACAGCTTCCTGTGTCCACCCACGGGGCTGGGCACCCGGGGCACCAGAGGTGTACCTTGTGTGGTAGCAGCAGAATGCACCCAGCCTAAACTGCCACACCCTCCTGGGGAAGAACTTCTTCCTAACATCCAATCTCAATCTACCCATTGCTAGTTTTGCTTTGTTCCCCCCAGTCTTATCACTCCCTGACACCCTCAAAAGTCCCTCCCCAGCTTTCTTGTAGCCCCTGGAAGGCCACAATAAGGTCTCCCTGGAGCCTTCTCCAGGCTAAAGAGCCCAAACTCTCTCAATCTGTTCTCATAGGAGAGGTGCTCCAGCCCTCTAATCATCCTCGTGGCCCTTGCCTGGACATGTTCCAGCACCTCCAGATCCTTCCTGTAATAGAGGCTCCAGAACTGGACACAGTACTCCAGGTGGGGTCTCACCAGAGCGGAATAGAGGGGGAGAATCACCTCCCTTGACCTGCTGGCTATGCTTCTCCTGATGCAGCCCAGGATTTGATTGGCTTTCTGGGCTGCAATGTTTTTTTCTGCAATCAAAGATATGGCTTTAGGAACCTGTTGTTGGAGGGATGTGGTTGGTTGGGTAGGTTATCTGCAACAAAGGGCTGGCAAAGTCCTTCAGGGAGGGGCTTGGCTGACAAAGCTGGGTTCCAAGGAGAAAATAATGGTTTGTATCATAATTAAGAAATATATCACTGAGTATGTACCCAGTGAAGGTGAATTTGGAAGGCTTTGGATTAGATTAATCCTGGCATTTTGTATTGTGTGAGTTCTTTTTTCCATCCTGGCATTTCATATTGAGTGAGTTCTTTTTGCATCACTTTGTTTTAATGCAATGTATTTCAACAGCACACAAAAGACACATATGATCTGAAACTGCACAGAAAATACTATTGTGATACCATGCCTCCTAAACAGAGAGACAGAGACACTTTAAATCAGTTTATTTGTAGTAGTTGCACCTGGTAAGTGTGTTACAGCAATGTTCTGTTACATTTACCTGTAGGAAGGGGCATGAAGACAATTGCATATTGAATTACCGTCCTTAAAAGCATGTGAAGAGAAATCCAGACTTCTAAACACCCTTTTGAATCCTTTCTTCACTTTCTGCTTAAAGTAGGCTACACCCAGACTCCAGAACCTGGAAATAGTTGTTAGGCTTCCAGGCTGAGAGCGTGTCCAGATGTATTTTGACACAAGTCAAGGCGAGACTCAAGCATGCACCAGCAGTCACACTCTGCCTCACTTACACCAAAAGGCAGCTGGGAGCCATCTGGCAGTAACACAAAATATATCTTCAACTATCTCAGCAAATGAGTATAAATGTAGCTAATAGGCAGTTTTATCTGCATTTAGGCTGTAGCCTTCTTGATCCAAACTCTGGGGACTTGTGCTGGCAGTGGAACCAATCCAATTATTCAGGATCACACTCATCTACAATGAGATGTTCTCAACATATTTCCCTAACTCTTTCAGATCCACCTATTCCATGACCAGTCCAGCTTGCTTTCTTGCTGAGTGTTGAGTCATTGCATGCTTTTGTTAAAAGCTATCCTGAAGGAACAATATGCACAAGATGAGATTAATATTGACAATAAAGAATTAGCATGCATCCCATCATTAACTTCCACCAAAGCAGGTTTTGTTCGAAGGGTCATGTGTGAAAGCCTTTAATTATATTGACTCTATCCAGAAGCATTCCTTCCTGCCAGAAATATATGCCTAGAGACACTTGCACAATAACCACCTAGGTTTATTTTGAAGGACACTCAAGGAATAGAATAGAATAGAATAGAATAGAATAGAATAGAATAGAATAGAATAGAATAGAATAGAATAGAATTAACCAGGTTGGAAGAGACCTTTCAGATCACCAAGTCCAACCTATCACCCAACACCATCTAATCAACTAAACCATGGCACCAAGTGCCCCATCCAGTCTCTTCCTAAACACCTCCAATGATGGTGACTCCACCACCTAACTGGGCAGCACAATCCAATGTCAAATTACTCTTTCTGTGAAGAACTTCTTCCTAACATCCAGCCTAAACGTCTCCTGGCACAGCTTGAGACTGTGTCCTCTTGTTCTGGTGCTGGTTACCTGGGAGAAGAGACCAGCCCCCTCCTGCCTACAACCTCCTGTCAGGTAGTTGTAGAGAGCAAGAAGGTCACCCCTGAGTCTCCTCTTCTCCAGGCTAGCAACCCCAGCTCCCTCAGCCTCTCCTCACAGGGCTGTGCTCCAGACCCATCCCCAGCTTTGTTGCCCTTCTCTGGACACATTCCAGCAGCTCAACATCTTTCCTAAACTGAGGGGCCCAGAACTGGACACAGGACTCAAGGGGTGGCCTAATCAGTGCTGAGGACAGGGCACAATGACCTCCCTGCTCCTGCTGGCCACACTGTTCCTCATGCAGGCCAGGATGCCATTGGCCCTCTTGACCACCTGGGCACACTGCTTGCTCATGTTCAGCCTACCATCAACCAGCACCCCCAGGTCCCTCTCTGCCTGGCCACTCTCCAGCCACTCTGACCCCAGCCTGTAGCACTGCCTGGGGTTGCTGTGGCCAATGTGTAGAACCTGGCACTTAGATGTGTTCAGTCTCACGCCCTTGGACTCTGCCCATCTGTCCAGCCTGTTGAGGTCCCTCTGCAGAGCTCTCCTACCCTCTAAGAGATCCTGCCCCCAGCTTGGTATCATCTGCAAACTTACTGATGATGGACTCAATCTCCTCATCCAGATCATCAATAAAGATATCAAAGAGCATGGGGCCCAGCACTGATCCTGGGGGGCACCACCATTGAAATAATCCTTTGAAAAAGAGCTACTAAGTGTCTACCATATTAAAGCAAAGAGGGATCAATGGATTATTTACTAGAGTAGAATAAATATATATATATAAAAAAATGAAAATACCAAGCATTTCAAATTCTAGCTGTGCTATTGGGATGAAAGGGTGAACAATCTGTTTAGGATTATTTGTTTTAGAGTTGACTTGAGCTGGCTTCATTGTTTACTAGATTAAGCAAGATGTATTTCAACTGATACATAAAGAGTAGAGCTATTGACAGATGATGCACTGTCTCTAAGTCATGATTGACTCTGAAAGGATTAATTGTGTTTCTTATGTAGCTTTTCTGCTGCACAGCCTGCCTGAGAGGAGCTTTTCACAATGGGATATGATTGCTTTCTGCTGCTCTATTTAACTGCACAAAAATGCTGTGAATTGCCAATCCACTCCCCTGAAGTTCAAACTGAGCTGTTGCCACAGTTATGGAGAGAAACTCCACCAAGTCAAGAGATTGCTTCTGCTCTGCACCTGCTTGAGGAGGCAGAGAAAGATCAGACTTTGCCCAACAATTTAGAGTAAGATGGTGTCAAATATAGTAGCTTGTCCTTAAAAAAAAATCTCACACAAGCTGAAATTTGGACCAAGGGGAAGGCATAACTTTGATAGGGTATGAATTCACCTAAAGGAAAAGAGAATTTTCCATCATCTCACACTTGAAGGAGAATCGATTCCCTAGCACACCACAGATTTCCACCCCACTGATTTTGGCAAGAAGTATTGTGAATTTATTGTTTGAAAGAGCTGTTATCCCTAAAAGTTTATCATCTCCTATGAACATGCAGGCCTCTAAAGCTTATGGGAACAAATGAATGGGTTTTAATTCCTCTGCCTTCTTTTGTGCTTAAACCTTCTTGGTTTATGGTAGTTGTCAGGAAGACCATCTGCCTATCTTGTTGCCAAAGAACCTGCACTCTTTTTCTCTCTCATCACAAAGAGGAGGAAAATAGAACAGAATTAACCAGACCTTTGAGATCATGGAGTCCAACCTATCACCCAACACCATATAATCAACTAAACCATGGCACAAAGTGCCTCATCCAATCTCCTCCTAAACACCTCCAGTGATGGTGACTCCACCACCTCCCTGGGCAGCACATTCCAAAGGCCAATCTCTCTTTCTGGGAAGAAATTCTTCCTAACGTCCAGCCTAAACCTCTTCTGGCACAGCTTGAGACTGTGTCCTCTTGTTCTGGTTGCCTGGGAGAAAAGACCAACCCCCCACCTACCTACAACCTCGCTTCAGAGAGTTGTAGATGGCAATAAGGTCTGCCCTGAGCCTCCTCTTCTCCAGGCTAAGCAATCCCAGCTCCCTCAGCCTCTCCTCACAGGGCTGTGCTCCAGACCCCTCCCCAGCTTTGTTGCCCTTCTCTGGACACCTTCCAGCAACTCAACATCTTTCCTAAACTGAGGGGCCCAGAACTGGACACAGGACTCAAGGTGTGGCCTAACCAGTGCAGTGTAGAGGGTCAGAATGACCTCCCTGCTCCTGCTGGCCACACTGTTCCTGATACAGGCCAGGATGCCATTGGCCTTCTTGGCTGCCTGGGCACACTGCTGGCTCATGTTCATCCTACTATTGACAAGTACCCCCAGGTCCCTTTCTGATACTTTGGCATAGTTTTATGCAACTGTACAGCCAGATCTAATGGGAAATACTTTTTCTTTCCCCCTAGTGACCAGCTGTCTGAAAGCAGGACTGCATAAACACACCCATTCACCCACATAATTTTCCCAGATTTGATTTAAGTCACTTCATTGAACTTATTGTGCTCATGTAAAAGAGCAACAATATAGGAGTGAATCAGGCCTTAGGCTTTGATTTTCATCCAAAAGATAAAAGCTAATGAAGAAAATCAGAGAACAAAACAATGGGCAAAGTACTGGAACCAAATCACTTCTGGAGGGAGATTTAGGAATTAATCCTGCAAAGAAAAAAAGAAAAACAACCAACTGCTCTGGATGGAATCCAAAACAGTTCTCAAATCTTAACTCTAACTCCATCAGCAGTTTCACTCAAGCCAAATGTCTGCCCAAATGCTTTGTAGACTGAGGCCAGAACATCAGTAATTTGCAGAACTGAACCCTGAAAGAAATTATCTTGGTCAAGGGATGAGGACTGGGAATGGAATGGAATGGAATTGAAGAGAATAGGATAGAATAGAATAGAATAGAATAGAATAGAATAGAATAGAATAGAATAGAATAGAATAGAATAGAATGGCATGGAATGGCATGGAATGGCATGGAATGGAATGGAATGGAATAGAATAGAATAGAATAGAATAGAATAGAATAGAATAGAATAGAATAGAATAGAATTAACCAGGTTGGAAAAGACCTTTCAGATCACCAAGTCCAACCTATCACCCAACATCATCTAATCAACTAAACCATGGCACTATGCAGAAAATGAAGGAGAAATTCTGGCCCTCTGTAGATACTGGCACAAAGACCAAATTTAGATCTCCAGAAGGCACGTGCTAGTCATGTTTTCATTTATAGAATAGAATAGAATTAACCAGGTTGGAAAAGACCTTAAAGATCATTGAGTCCAACCTATCACTCAACACCATCTAACCAACTAAACCATGGCACCAAGCACCCCATCCAGGCTCTTCCTAAACACCTCCAGGGATGGTGACTCCACCACCTCCCTGGGCAGCACATCCCAATGGACAATCTGTGAAGAACTTTCTCCTCACCTCCAGCCTATACCTCTCCTGGCACAACTTGAGGCTGTGTCCTCTTGTTCTGGTCCTGGTTGGGAGAAGAGACCAATCCCCACCTGGCTACAACCTCCCTTCAAGTAGTTGTAGAGAGCAATGAGGTCTCCCCTGAGCCTCCTCTTCTCCAGGCTAAGCAACCCCAGCTCCCTCAGCCTCTCCTCACAGGGCTGTGCTCCAAACCTCTCCCCAGCTTTGTTGCCCTTCTCTAGACACGTTCAAGTGTCTCAATGTCCTTCATTCCACACAATTTACATGCATGTACCATTACACTTGACTGTGCATCTTCAAAGGTGCAAAAAAAGACTTGCATATACCACCCAAATAACAGCAGAGGTAAAACCAATCCAGAACCTCTACATCCAGACAACAAATCTGGAGGCATTCTCATATGCTTCAGTTCTGTTTCTAACTTCCACCTGACAAATCTGGCTGGAAAGTTTGAAGGGGCAATAAAAAGGTGGGGGAATTTGGCCACAAAACAAATTTTCAGTTCTAAGAAAGATTTAGAAATCAATTTAATCAGGAAATAAAAGTTGGAAAGGCTTAAATAATAGCAAAGCTATTTTCTTTCAGTAGCTTTTCCTACAACTTCCCTACTAATTCTTGCTTGACTTCAGCAACTCATTGATGCACAGCCAGCCAGCATCTTCTCTCTCTCTTGCAAGTACAGCTGAGGTTGTAGTCAGGTGGGGGTTGGTCTCTTCTCCCAGGCAACCAGCAGCAGAACAAGAGGACACAGTCTCAAGCTGTGCCAGGGGAGGTTTAGGCTGGATGATAGGAAGAAATTCTTCCCAGAAAGAGAGATTGGCCTTTGGAATGTGCTGCCCAGGGAGGTGGTGGAGTCACCATCACTAGAGGTGAAATAAAAAGGATTGGATGTGGCACTTGAAGCCATGGTTTACTTAGTCATGACGTGTTGGGTGATAGGTTGGGCTTGATGATCTTTGAGGTCTTTTCCAACCTTATTGATTCTATGATTCTATGATTTTTCATCAGCATGCAGATGCAACCTCTATCATACATGGTTTGCATGGTTTAGTTGATTAGGTGGTGTTGGATGATAGGTTGGATATGATGATCTTGAAGGTCTCTTCCAACCTGGTCTATTCTATTCTATTCTATTCTATTCTATTCTATTCTACTCTATTCTATTCTACTCTATTCTATTCCCAATTCCTTGCAGATTACTGTTTCCTTGAGCTGAAATCTTTATTGAACCATTTAAAATTAGGACTTTTCCAGGACCTTTTTGGGTAGACAAAAGAGAGGTATTTTGGCTATGGGGTAAAAAGACAGTGTCTGAATGGTGAAGTTCTTTCAAGCATTCCCGAGGCAATGTCAGTGGAGATGGAAATGGATTGTGGAATGTGCTGCCCAGGGAGGTGGTGGAGTCACCGTCCCTGGAGGTGTTCAAGAGGGGATTGGACGTGGCACTTGGTGCCATGGTCTAGTCATGGGGTCTGTGGTGCCAGGTTGGACTCGATGACCTTTGAGGTCTCTTCCAACCTTAGCGATACTGTGATACTGTGACTGCTTAGCCCTGAATGTTGGTTAGGGAAGACCATTCAATGTTAAGAAAGGTGAGAGGACTGCCAAGAGCACTTGAAGCAAGCCTGAAGCCCTCTGGCCTGCCTCAAGGGGTGAGTGACACCAATGACAATGCTTTGGAGGAGCCTGGATTTGCAGGTGGATGACTGGGTCTGCCTGTGATCCCCCTCTAAGGCTAGGCTGTATATTCTGGGCTGGTAGACCATGCGTGCTACCTCCTCTCAGAGCTGGACTTGGAGTTATTTTCTGACCTGCAGAGCCATATGTCTGCTGCTCACTCTGTGACTGCTAAGTTTGGGGTTCTGCATGCTCCTTTCCAAACCATATATGTGATAAAAGTATCTTTATAAGCAGCGAATTGTGCAAATAACCCAGGAATCCAGAGCTCAGATGTGGATCAGAGTTCAGCTTCAAGTTTGAGTTCATAGTTACTGACTCTCAACAAACTGGTTTAGAATTCCTCAAGATTTGCACCAGGCTCCAATTCTTTCTTTTTCTTTTCTTTCCTTTTTTCCCCCTTTTTTCTCCTTGGGTGTCTGTGTCTGGAGCAGGGGGTTTAACCATCACAATATTCAGATTCAGACATAGAGTTTAATTCTAGACTTAATCTGAGCTGTCTCTAGTTATGAGCACATGTAGAGGAAGAGAAGGAGGGCACAAAGGAGGTGACTGAATTCCTCAGTGCTCCAAAAACGTTGATGTTCACTTTCATTTGCATTTGGGAAGAGATTAGAAATCATTTTCCAGTTATTTAAATGGACTGCCTCATTATACCTTAATCTAAACTGAGTATCTTTCCACAAAGGTGTTTTTCAAAGCACTGCTACAAGCTAAAGGGAAATCAGTGATGCAATGCAGGAACTGCTAATTCCAACTCCATGGCTTATGGTGGTTTGGCATTTTGACTGGATGATATAGTGACTAATCATTAAGATGATTAAGAGGAAGACATGCTTGAAAGTAACTGCAGATGGTCCTTAAGCTGCTAGAGTGCTACTTCCAGATTTCAGATAGACCTCCAGATGTTCCTGCTCTGATTATGCAAAGCAAAGGTTGCACCAGAATTGACTTTTACTGGAAGCCCCCCACAAAGGCCTCTACCACCCAAATACCTACTCAGAAAATGTCTGCAGAGTACCACTTCCTTTTCATTTATGCCACACTTCATGATGTGTGGTGAAGAAGTGCAGATAGAATGAACCACCAGGAATCCTTTTGTCTACTGTCCCACATGGGAATCATCCAACCTTAATAGGGAAGATGTGCTTTTGGAGTCCAACCAAGCTAGTAGTAGTCCTTCTACATTTGCTTTTCCTTAAGTTCATGCCCTTTCCCACTGAATACATGGTTCTAATTATCTGATACATTTCACATTTTTTGCCAGGGTTTAATTGCTGGCTTCCAAAGAGCTTGGAACAGAGTATTGAAGGAAGCTCTGCATGACCACAGCTGTTGCTCTTATCTCACTGCATCTTGCCCTCCGCAGGAATCATTTACAGTTATTTGATCTGTTATGGAAAATATATATGGAAGGCTGTTGAACTATAACCTTCCACAGTCTCTCTTACTCACACAGGATATTCCAGGGTTGCTTTGGCTCTAATTGAGCAGCAATACTCTCTAAAAGTACTTGTAGGGCAGGCTATAGGTTTAGGAAAGTCAGGTTCCCTGTGCAAAAGTACCAGAGAGTATCCTGGGGTAGTGTTGCTTTGCTGATGAAAATTCCTCTTGGGGAATTGCTGCTGATGGGAAAATAAAATAACATCACATATAATAAATACATTAATAAATCAATAAATGAATGGTAACAACAGGACACAGTCTCAAGCTGCGCCAGGAGAAGTTTAGGCTGGAGGTGAGGAGAAAGTTCTTCACTGAGAGAGTCATTGGCCATTGGAATGTGCTGCCCAGGGAGGTGGTGGAGCCATCACCATCCCTGGAGGTGTTCAAGAGGGGATTGGATGTGGCACTTGGTGCCACGGTTTAGTCATGAGGTCTGTGGTACCAGGTTGGACTCAATGATCTTTGAGGCCTCTTCCAACCTTGGTGATACTGTGATACTGTGATTATTAATTATTATTAATAATAAATCATAAGAACAACACATTAGAGCCTGTATCATTTGCAACATTCCTTAAAAAGGGACTCTACCCTTATCTGAAAATTCATGGAGTTTATAGAGGTGTTAGGTCCTAGGTAATAGGTTGGACTTGATGTTCACTGGTGGTGTACCCCAGAGATCCGTGCTGGGCCCCATGCTCTTTGATATCTTTATCGATGATCTGGATGAGGGGATTGAGTCCATCATTGGTAACTTTACAGATGACACCAAGCTGAGGGCAGGTGTGGATCAGTTAGAGGGTAGGAGAGCTCTGCAGAGGGACCTTGTCAGGCTGGGCAGATGGGCAGAGTACAAGGGCATGAGATTGAACACATCCAAGTGCCGGGTTCTACACATTGGCTACATCAACCCCATACAGTGCTACAGGCTGGGGTCAGAGTGGCTGGAGAGCAGACAGGCAGAAAAGGACCTGAGGGTACTGGTTGACAGCAGCTGAACATGAGCCAGCAGTGTGCCCAGGTGGTGAATGGCATCCTGGCCTGTATCAGGAACAGTGTGGCCAGCAGGAGCAGGGAGGTCATTCTGCCCTGTACTCAGCACTGGTTAGGCCACACCTTGAGTCCTGTATCCAGTTCTGTGCTCCTCAGTTTAGGAAAGATGTTGACTTGCTGGAAGGTGTCCAGAGAAGGGCAACAAAGCTGGGGAGGAGTCTGGAGCACAGCCCTGTGAGGAGAGGCTGAGGGAGCTGGGGTTGCTTAGCTGGGACAAGAGGAGGTTCAGAGGAAACTGCTGTCTACAACTACCTGAAGGGAGGTTGTAGCCAGGTGGGGGTTGGTCCCAGTCTCCCAGGCAACCAGCACCAGAACAAGAGGACACAGTCTCAAGCTGTGCCAGGAGACGTTTAGGCTGGATATTAGGAAGAAATTCTTCCCAGAAAGAGAGATTGGCCTTTGGAATGTGCTGCCCAGGGAAGTGGTGGAGTCACCATCATTGGAGGTGTTTAGGAAGAGACTGGATGGGGTGCTTGGTGCCATGGTTTAGTTGATTAGATGGTGTTGGGTGAAAGGTTGGACTCTATGATCTCAGAGTTCTCTTTCAACCTGGTTAGTTCTATTCTATTCTATTCTATTCTATTCTATTCTATTCTATTCTATTCTATTCTATTCTTTCTATCTCTTAGGTCTTTTCCAACCCGGTTGATTCTATGATTCTATAGTACCTAAAGGGGCTGAAGGATTCATATAGACCATCCTATGACTTTGTTATAGGTTTAGGACTTGTGTCTTAGTGTCCTATTGTACATAAAAGTCTTCCAGGGGGGGTTGAGCTGTTGTTTGGTTATGTATGTAAATGTTTGTTACTTTTTATATTGAGTCTACCTTTGTAGATATTATTGTCATCTAACTTCCAAATTCTGTGCAAGTGCTGTTATTTACTCCTTTGGGGGTGAATTCCACATCCTGTCTGGTGCAAAACCAGCACCAGAACAAGAGGACACAGTCTCAAGCTGTGCCAGGGGAAGTTTAGGCTGGAGGCGAGAAGAAAGTTCTTCACAGAGAGAGTAATTGGCCATTGGAACGTCCTGCCCAGGGAGGTGGTGGAGTCACCATCCCTGGAGGTGTTCAAAAAGGGATTGGATGTGGCTCTTGGTGCCATGGTTTAGTCATGAGGTGTTGGGTGACAGGTTGGACTTGATGATCTCTGAGGGCTTTTCCAACCCTCTTGATTTTGTGATTCTATGAAAACCAGCACAGAATTTTACCTTTTACTTGCTCATGATGAGAGGGGATCCAAAGAAACCCTTGGGTACAAATGCTGCAGGGGTGGCTGCCTCCCAGTATTCTGATGGCTTCAGGCAAACTGGAGTTAATCATATGCTCTTCAGTAAGGGGAAAAGTGGTCACCTCTTGGGTGTTTAGGCTTGAGATTACTATTCCTCCTGCACAAGACACGAAAAAGAAAGGTGTTATCCCAGGTGCCAATCCTGGTTTGTTTCTTTCTGTTGTTAGCTGAATAACTTGACTTTTTCTGCAAGTTCACTCAGATGGACTTAGGAAGATGAAAGTGTAATTAGGGCTTTAATCCTCCACATCTGAGAAACTGTGTAAAACCAATGAGAAGGAGCCCTACAGCCACAGTCACAGCCTGACACTGATCAGCCCTGCCTGGCTGGTACCGTGTGACCTTCCCAAAGGCCTGTAATGGAAAGAGGGAGAAATGTCTCCTGGCTCTGAGAATCATTTCAGCCTATGAGAAATTAACTGCTTCGTTGCAGTGACTGTTTCACCCTGTTTTAATCCCAGCAAAAGGAAAAATGTGAGCGTGCCTGCCTGGCACTGAGCGTGGAAGCGAGCAGCGTGCCTTCCATTCACCTCTGGCTTGCCCTGCCCCTGCTGAACCCAAGCAACCCAGGATTTGAGCTGTGTGTAAGAATGCATTGAACGCAGCATCCAGGCATTGTCTTGATCACCACCATCCATTCACAGTCTTGCAGGGTGTAGTAATACATATTTTCTTGCTTATTCTTAGATTTGGAGTTTGACCCAAGAGAATTATTTTTATCTCTTGCTGCGACTGGGGGAGCAGACAGGCTGCACCAGAGCTTTGATATATTAGCTGATTAGAGCTTCTGGCAGCCTTCAGGATGGAGTTGCTCAGCAGCAAGGTCTCCAGAGGATTTCTGGGGGTGGGATTACTGTTAAGTTTTTCTCATGATCACAGCCCGGCTGCTAATAGAGTGTGTGAAACAAAAGTTCAGATGTTGGCACATTCTCCCGTGGGATAGCAACACTCACAAGGCAGAGTTTCCACATCTGAAATAAGACACATGATGGGGTTTTTTTCCCCTTTTTTCCTGATCTGTAATCCATCCAGCAGAAGCACAGTCTGTGGCTGCTAGTCTCGTCATTGGTGCTCCTGTTCTGTTTTTCCCAAGCTCGTGCAAATAAATGCTACCCAAAAAAAAGGAAAAACAAAACAATGTAGAAGGTGTGTGTTCACTTTGCTCTGCATTCCTGCTGCCTTAGATGCTGAGTTAGGAACATAGCCTTTGCTCAGAGAATCATAGAATTGTCAAGGCTGGAAGGGACCTCAAAGATCATCCAGCCCAATTCCCCTGCCACGGGCAGGATCACAGGATCACAGGATACAATAATACAATAGAATACAAAAAAACAGGTTGGAAGAGACCTTCAAGATCATTGTGTCCAACCCATCAACCAATCCAACCCACCTAAACAACTAAACCCTGGCACCAAGCACCCCATCCAGTCTCCTCCTGAACACCTCCAATGATGGTGACTCCACCACCTCCCTGGGCAGCACATTCCAATGGGCAATCACTCTCTCTGTATAGAACTTCTTCCTAACCTCCAGCCTAAACCTCCCCTGGTGCAGCTTGAGACTGTGTCCTCTTGTTCTGGTGATGGCTGCCTGGGAGAAGAGACCAACCTCCACCTGTCCACAACCTCCCTTCAGGCAGTTGTAGAGAGCAATAAGGTTACTCCTTGAGTCTCCTCTTCTCCAAGCTAAGCAACCCCAGCTCCCTCAGCCTCTCCTCACAGGGCTTGTGTTCCAAACCCCTCACCAACTTCGTTGCCCTTCTCTGGACACCTTCCAGCAAGTCAACATCCTTCCTAAACTGAGGGGTCCAGAACTGGACACAGGACTCAAGGGGTGGCCTAACCAGTGCAGTGTACAGGGGCAGAATGACCTCCCTGCTCCTGCTGGCCACACTGTTCCTGATGCAGACCAGGATGCCATTGGCCCTCTTGGCTGCCTGGGCACACTGCAGGCTCATGTTCAGCCTACCATCAACAAGTACCCCCAGGTCCCTCTCTGCCTGGCTGCTCTCCAGCCACTCTGACCCCAGCCTGTAGCACTGCATGGGGTTTGGTTAGGGTTTGGAAGGGACCTCCAAATGTCACCAAGTCCAACCCCCCCCTGCCAGAGTAGGACAATAGAATCCAGCACAGGTCACACAGGAACACATCCAGGTGAGTCTTGAATGTCTCCGGAGGAGACTCCACAACCTCCCTGGGCAGCCTGGTTCAGTGCTCTGTGACCCTCACAGTGAAAAAGGTCCTCCTCATGTTGAGATGGAACCTCCTGTGCTGTAGATTATATCCATTACATCTAGTCCTATCACAGGGTGCAACTGAGCAGAGCCTGCCCCCTCCCTGCTGACACCCAGCCCTCAGGTATTTATAAACACCTGACACTCGATCAGGTTGCCCAGGGCCCTATCCAGCCTGATCTTAAAACTTACAGGAAGAAGCATAGTTTTTGTTCAGCTCTGATACAATTGTGGTGGGTTGAATTTCACCCCCAATATTAACTTTGCCAGACTAACTCAGCTGGCAGCAAATGGAAGCTGTATTTACAGGCAAAACTACAATCAGCAATGGAATGCAAGGAATAAGTACAAAATGTACAGGATCCACAATATTTACAGGGATTTACAATTAACAAAAAAAACATGAAAACCCTCCTGGTCAAAGGAGGACCACTAGATGGATAAGGAACTGGCTTGATGGCTGCACCCAAAGAGTGGCTGTCAGTGGGTCCATGTCCCAGTGGAGGCCAGGGACAAGCAGAGTCCCTCAGGGATCAGTCCTGGGACCAGGCTTGTTCAACATCTCTGTGGGTGCCATGGACAGTGGCATTGAGTGCACCCTCAGCAAGTTTGCTGATGACACCAAGCTGTGTGGGGCAGCAGACAGGCTGGAGGGAAGGGATCCATCCAGAGGGACCTGGACAGGCTGGAGAGGTGGGCACAAGCCAACCTCATGAGCTTCAACAAGACCAAGGGCAGGGTCCTGCATCTGGGTGGAGGCAATCCCAGGCACAAATCCAGGCTGGGCAGGGACTGGCTGGAGAGCAGCCCTGAGGAGAGAGACTTGGGGGTGCTGGTGGAGGAGAAGCTCAACAGGAGCTCTCAGTGTGCACTTGCAGCCCGGAAAGCCAATCAGATCCTGGGCTGCATCAGGAGAAGTGTGGCCAGCCGGTCAAGGGAGGGGATTCTCCCCCTCTACTCAGCTCTGCTGAGACCCCACCTGGAGTACTGCCTCCAGTTCTGGAGCCCCTATTCCAAGAGGGATCTGGAGGTGCTGGAAGGTGTCCAGAGAAGGGCCATGAGGATGATCAGAGGGCTGGAGCACCTCTCCTATGAGGACAGACTGAAGGAGTTGGGGCTGTTCAGTCTGGAGAAGAGAAGGCTCCCAGGTGACCTCATTGTGGCCTTCCAGGATCTGAAGGGGGCTACAAGAAGGCTGGGGAGGGACTTCTCAGGATCTCAGGTAGTGATAGGACTAGGGGGAATGGAATGAAGCTGGAGGTGGGGAGATTCAGGCTGGATGTGAGGAGGAAGTTCTTCCCCATGAGAGTGGTGAAGCCCTGGAATGGGTTGTCCAGGGAGGTGGTTGGGGCCCTGTCCCTGGAGGTGTTTAAGGCCAGGCTGGATGAGGCTCTGGCCAGCCTGATCTAATGTGGGGTGTCCCTGCCCATGGCAGGGGGGTTGGAACTAGATGATCCTTGTGGTCCCTTCCAACCCTGACTGAGACTATGAAACTATGAAACATCCTGAAGGAGTCTTAAACATATTAATCCCAAAGTGGTAATTTACATCTCCTTTGATCCTGCCAAAGTTGGCCAACAGAAAGCAACAAAACAGAAATCTAATTCTTCCATACCCCACAAACTTCATCACTCCAGACACTATCTTCAGGAGAGCCCATAAATGAGGCAGTATGAGGCCAAAAAGGCACAAGTATTGGCAAATTGGAACTGAATTCAACACTGGAACGTGTCTTATGGTGAGTGTCCAGTGCAGGATGAAAATAACCAAGAAAGGATCTGAGAAAATGGGAGACAGGAGCAAGCAGAAGACAGTTGAGCTACATGTGCAGGCCATGAGCTGTAAGGAAACCTTCCAAAGCCGATCCAACATTGCCACCTGCGGGTCGCTGCGGTGAGGAGCTGAAGGAGCTGCCGCAGCGCTGCGCAGCGAGCGGGACGCGGGCAGGAACCCGAAGGGCAGGTGGGAGCTTGCCGTCTGCAGCCGGGGGGGACGGCGAGCCTCCAGGAGGGTCATCATCCATCGCAAATGTTCTGTGCATCAAACACAAACCGTCATGCCGTTTTCAAACGCTGCTAATTAGTAACTTTCATATCCTCCCCTGGGTTGGAAACAGCATTGGTGACCTGGTGAAATCTCTCTTTGTGGGTTTAAGGATTTGGAGTCGCAGGTCACTCTCGTGTGCAATGGTGGATTCTCAGGAGCTCTTTTAATTTCCCTGGCTAATACCTGCAGGGAATGTTGGCTTCAGATGAGTTGTACCAGAAGACTGGTTAGGCCACACCTTGAGTACTGTGTCCAGTTTGTGGCTCTCAATTTAAGAAGGATATTGAGGCACTTGAATGTGTCCAGAGAAGGGGAACGAGGTTGGGGAGAGGTCTGGAGCACAGCCCTGTGAGGAGAGGTTGAGGGAGCTGGGGTTGCTTAGCCTGGAGAAGAGGAGGCTCAGGGGAGACCTTCTTGCTCTCTACAACTACCTGAAGGGAGGTTGTAGCCAGGTGGGGGTTAGTCTCTTCCCCCAGGCAACCAGCACCAGAACAAGAGGACACAGTCTCAAACTGCAGCAGGGGAAGTTTAGGCTGGAGGTGAGGAGAAAGTTCTTCCCAGAAAGAGTAATTGGCCATTGGAATGTGCTGCCCAGGGAGGTGATGGAGTCACCATCCCTGGAGATGTTCAAAAAGGGATTGGATGTGGCACTTGAAGCCATGGTTTAGTTGTCATGAGGTGTGGGGGCTGGACTCTGAGGTCTTGTCCAACCTTATTGATTCTGTGATTCTAAGAGAATTTGACAGTGCTGACAGGTCTGTGGTTTAGTGCAGTCACTGCCCATAGTTATAAATTACACTAAATGGGAACCCACCTTTCAGCAAAGGGTGAATTTAGATGATAAATTTGATTATTCACTGTATTTAAATGCAAATGTTTAATAAATACTTCTGTTTCTTCATTTCTTCTACAACCCCATGTTCTGGGTCTAGTATATACATTATTTCATAGAACCATAAAATGGTCTGGGTTGGAAAGGACCTCCGAAGGTCATCCAGTCCAACCCCCTCTGTAGTCAGCAGGGACATCCTCAACTAGATCAGGTTGCCCAGAGCCCTGTTGAGCCTCACCTTGAATATCTCCAAGGATGGGGCAACAACCACTTCCTGGGCAAACCTGCTCCAGTGCTCTACCACCCTCCTAGTAACCTGTCCCTAATGTCCAATCTAAATCTGCTCTTCTCTAGTTTGAAGCCATTGCCCCTTGTCCTATCACCATGGGCCTTTGTAAACAGTCTCTCTCCATCCTACTTGATGATCTCAAAGGTCTCTTCCAATCTGGTTAATTCTATTCTATTCTATTCTATTCTATTCTATTCTATTCTACTCCTTTCAGATACTGGAAGGCTGCTATTAAGTCTCCCTGCTGCCTCCTTTTCTCCAGGCTGAACACCCCCAGCTCCCTCAACCTGTCTTTGTAGCAGAGGTGTTCTAATCCTCTGATCATTTTCATGGTCCCCCTCTGGACCTGTTCTGTCAGGTCCATGTCCTTCCTGTATTGAGGGCTCCAGAGCTGCAAGCAGGTGAGGTCTCAGCAGAGCAGAGTGGCAGAATCCCCTCTGGATCTGCTGGCAATGCTTCTTTTAATTTTGTGTTGCTGTTCCATTTATACAGCTACACCACAGCAGGCTAGGCTGTGGTCACTTGAGATGACTGCTGTAGAAGAGGCACTGTATGGTATCCTGCTGCTTTTCACAGGGCTACCTTCCCTCTGTGGGGTGTGCAGAGGAACTGCAAATGCAGGTAAAGGGCTGATTTCACTGGATCTCTGTTGGCTTCTTGTAGCTGAGGTCTGGAATCTGGCAGGAAATCTGTATTGCTTGGCAAGTGTTATATTGGACCAGATTTTATTTCTGGGAAGAACAAAGGAAGCAGATGGAAAGCTTGCAGAGCATGTTGCTTGGATGCAGAATGACAAGGGGTCAGCTGCTGATGTGAGAAAAGCTGAGGTGGAAGGGTAGCCAATGCTGTCTGTGCCAGGGAGCACTATAAAAACAACCCCAAAAAGACCTTGCACTTTAACATACAACTTCAGGCTAGATGTGAGGAGGAAGTTCTTCCCCATGAGAGTGGTGAAGCCCTGGAATGGGTTGTCCAGGGAGGTGGTTGAGGCCTTGTCCCTTGAAGTGTTTTAGACCAGGTTGGATGAGGCTCTGGCCAGCCTGATCTAGTGTGGGGTGTCCCTGTCCATGGCAGGGGGTTGGAACTAGATGATCCTTGTGGTCCCTTCTAACCCTGACTGATATTACTATGAACTTGCCCTTGTGGGAAAAAGTAAAGTAAAAATTTGTCATGCTCAGCCCTGTGGGTGATAAGGTACTTGTGTGTAATCCAAGGAGGGATGGAAGAGGGGTTGTTCTCCTACTTCCACCTACTTCTCGAACTCATTGATAGATGACTTGTCCAACAGTTTTACTTGTCAGCTGCTGGTTCCCTTTTCTATGCCAGTTGTGTCCATGACCTCCCAGATTAGAGGCAACCAGAGTGCAGAGGATGGAAGCTGCATTAATTGCATCATTCCCCTCCGCTTTGTGGAGGACCAGGTCTGCTTCTCACAGGGGAAAACACACTTTATAGGGGGAATGGGAAAAACTAGAAATGGGTAGATTCAGATTGGATGTCAGGAAGAAGTTCTTCCCCAGGAGGGTGGTGAGACACTGGCACAGGTTGCCCAGGGAGGTGGTGGAAGCCTCATGCCTGAAGGTTTTTAAAGCCAGGCTGGATGTGGCTGTGAGCAACCTGCTGTAGTGTGAGGTGTCCCTGGCCATGGCAGGGGGGTTGGAGCTAGATGATCTTCGAGGTCTCTTCCAACCCTCACAATTCTATGATTCTATGGTAGGGCTGCCACATCATTCTTCCTTCCCTTGATACTCTTTCTTATCTTCATTTCTTCTTGAGCTGATGGTGAGATAATAAAGAGTAGAAGACAATGTGTCTTGATCCACACCCAGATAATCATTGTTAGCAGATGACCATGAAGTCTTTTGTTATTTATGGATGAGCCAGCAAGACATACATACAAATTATTATTAGTATTAGTATTATTAGTATTAGTATTATTGCTATTCTTATTGCTAGGTGAAATACCATAACGCTGTCTCTCACAGTGCTGTATTGTGAATTATAAACCATTGCAAAGCTGCTATGCAAAATAGTTGTCTTCCTAAGACAATAATATGCATGGGGAGGTACTGAGGATTCTAGAGGTGCTACTATAAGAGAGGCAACCTATTCCTGCCACATACTGCCAATGATTTCTAGTATGTAAAGGTTACCCAAGGCTCACAACGTGGCCAGCTACCAACCACCAACATCTTATTTTTCCACTTGGAGAACTGTCCAGGAAGAATTCTTCTCCTGTAGGCCCTTTGAAAGATTCTACACTGTTCCTCTTCAAGCTGTGAAAAAAATAGTTTTGAAGGAAATGGATTAATCTTTTGAGAGTATACTTGGTGAACTAAGAACAAAGCTATTTTGCTGGTGGGACAGACTTGCTGTGTGTAGCTCTGAAGCACATTGGAGATGTGCTGCAGCAAGGATTGATAGTCAGCAGGAAAGACTTTGCTATTCCTTCAAATCTACCCTTGGATTGGAATAGAATTAATCACTGTTTGCATTACTTGTTTGGAGATGCTGAGTGAGTTATTTAGCTTAGTATGAGCACTGCAAAGAGTTTTGTTGCCTGTGTAGTTCAGACCACCTTATGGCGCCAGGCAGGTTTCTTTAGGCACTGGGATGGACTGCCCAGGGAGATGGTGGTGGTGCCATCACTGGAGGTCTTTAAGAGAAGCTTGGATTTGGCACTTGGTGGCATGGTTTAGCTGATGTGGTGGTGTTAGGTCATAGGCTGGACTTGACGACCTCAAAGGCCTTTTCCAGCCTTAGTAGTTCTGTGAGTCTGTGATTAAGGGTCTGAGAATGTTAGTTAGGAATGGGCTTGTGTAGTTTATTCTTTTGTTGTTCTCTGAGATGCAGATGGAAAGGAGAATCAGCTGTGCAAGAAAATTAGACTTCCAACACCATAGTTTAATCCAAATGGATTTCTCCACCTCCCAAAGCTTGAAGGCTGTTTTCACCACATCGTTCCTCATAGAACATAGAGCTTTCAGGTTATGCTAACTGAAATTCCTGCTGTTTAAGCTGGGGAAAACATGTGCTTTACACATTCATTCTGGAATCTAATTATGCAGGAGAAAATAAGAATGAGCTGAAAATCCTTCTTCAAAAACACTTGATGGCCTTAGAATTATTTACTCTTCATCTTTCTATGCTCTCTGGTTTGCTCCCTGTAGGACATGAAATACTTCTTGCTTAATTCTGGAGCAAAGACATCAGATTGGTGCTGGCTGTACCATTTGCAGGTGTAGGTTGGTATGTTCCTATGAGGCTGAAGGGTTCTTTTAGAACTGTGTTCCTGAGATTTCTTAACTCCATTCATTTCTCTCTTCTTCTTTCTTGGAGGTCAAGGGAGGTGATTCTCCCCCTCTACTCAGCTCTGGGGAGACCCCACCTGCAGTACTGCATCCAGTTCTGGAGCCCCTAGTACAAGAAAGATCTGGACATGCTGGAACGTGTCCAGAGAAGGGCCATGAGGATGATCAGAGGGCTGGAGCTCCTCTCCTATGAGGACAGACTGAAGGAGTTGGGGCTGTTCAGTCTGGAGAAGAGAAGGCTCCCAGGTGACCTCATTGTGGCCTTCCAGTATCTGAAGGGGGCCTACAAGAAGGCTGGGGAGGGACTTCTCAGGATCTCAGGTAGTGATAGGACTAGGGGGAATGGAATGAAGCTGGAAGTGGGGAGATTCAGGCTGGATGTGAGGAGGAAGTTCTTCACCATGAGAGTGGTGAAGCCCTGGAATGGGTTGTCCAGGGAGGAGGTTGGGGCCCTGTCCCTGGAGGTGTTTAAGCCCAGGCTGGATGAGGCTCTGGCCAGCCTGCTCTAGTGTGGGGTGTCCCTGCCCATGGCAGGGGGGGTTGGAACTAGCTGATCCTTGTGGTCCCTTCCAACCCTGACTGATACTATGATACTTTGAAAGCCATGGTGGTGCTCCTGCTCACTAAAAGGATGAAGAACTTAGCTGCACCACCCTAGGCCAAGGAGAAACAAATGGGGCCACGCTGTTGCTTCAGCCTCTGCTTCAGAGTTTTAGCTTCTGCTGCATCCTGTGAATTGTGATATGTAAAGCTCTGCTGGCCATAAATCCCCAGCCTTGTCAGAATGAATGCAGATCACAAAAGGGAAAGGCGTGCACTTTAATGGTTTTGAGCTGTGCTGAGGACATCTGGCCTGTGGTGATTTGCTTAAAAGAGGATTATTTGTAATGCAAACTCAGGAAGAATGGGGATTCTTTAGTGGCAAGTGGCAAGTATACAGGAAATGCATTGTTTATAGGAGCCAGTGGAATCAAAACAGAATTATAAAACCTTCCAGAATCTCCCTGATGTTTCAAAATGAGGATTCCCCAGCAGGAATTCTTCATGGAGCAGAGTTTTGTCCATAATGTCTTCCATTTCAACAAAGAACTTCCTTGAGATCCAAAGTTACAGCACGTGAAGTGAGGCTGAATTGCATTTGCCTTGTGCACAGGAATGCTTTGTACAAACATGGTACTGTCAGCAAACACACTGCAGTGCATTAAAGAAGAGTGTGCCATGTAATCAAAGTCTTTTACCAGAGTGTATGTGGCAGGACATATTCTCCTTCTGGAGAAGAGGAGGCTCAGGGGAGACCTTCTTGCTCTCTACAACTACCTGAGGGGAAGCTGTAGACAGGTGGGGGCTGGTCTCTTCTCCTTGGCAACCAGCACCAGAGCAAGAGGACACAGTCTCAAGCTGTGCCAGGGGAGGTTTAGACTGGGTGTTAGGAAGAAATTCTTCATAGAGAGTGTATTTGGGCTGCTTGATGAGGTGGTGGAGTCACCATCACTGGAGGTGTTTAGGAGGAGACTGGATGGGGTGCTTGGTGCCATGGTTTAGTTGATTAGGTGGTGTTGGATGATAGGTTGGATGCGATGAAGGTCTTTTCCAACCTGGTCTATATTCTATTCTATTCTATTCTATTCTATTCTATTCTATTCTATTCTATTCCATTCTATTCCATTCCATTCTATTCTATTCTATTCTATTCTATTCTAGTCTATTCTATTCTATTCTATTCTATTCTATTCTATTCCATTCCATTCCATTCCACTCTATTCTATTCTACTCTATTCCACTCCACTTCTATTCTATTCTATTCTATTCTATTCTATTCTATTCTATTCTATTCTATTCTATTCTATTCTATTCTATTCTATTCTATTCTACTCCATTCCATTCCATTCCATTCCATTCCATTCCATTCCATTCCATTCCATTCCATTCCATTCCACTGGCCCCACAACTCTATTCCTGTAGCTTTATTCTTTCATTCCAGTACTTCTGTAGCTAACTGCTTGTGAAACCCAGAGCAATAAGCAAATAAATTTGTCAGCTCCAGAAGACAAAATCCCCCCAGAGGCAGAAGGAGATGGATCAAAATATTTCTACTTGGTTGTAATCTTTGCTGGATTGCTTGCTGCTTTAGGTTTAGGCTTGCTTCCAAGCAAAGCATAAATACAAGGTGACAAATGCAAAGAAAATTGAAATGGTAAAAAAAATGTTCAATCACCTCACCTTCACCTTTTTTTTTCTCTTTCCCCAGGAAAATAGCTGCATGAATTTACTACAAATCTGTCAATTGCATCAGCTAACAAAAATGTATATTTTTTGGCAAAATAATTGAGCTGAAACTCCTGTGACCTTTCCAAGTAACTTCACTTTTTGCTGTCTCCTTTTGCATGTACATAGAAGCAGCACAACCATCTGTTACAGCCAAAAAGAGGCACACACAGAGGATTTGAGTGTGGCACAAGTATTTCATGCTTTGCCTGCTCTTCTGACAGCCTTATACCCACCTTCTGGTTTTGTGCCATGTGTTTTTCCAGGGAAGTGTCCTGTTGCCCTCAGAGGAGAAACAGCAACCACTTCACTCAAAACAAGTGCAGCCTCCTTGGGCTTTATTTTGACTGTGCTTAAGACTGGGTTGAGTGAAAAGATGTAAATCACCAATTTTAAGGCATATTTTTGCATTCCATCTCTTTGAAGTCTCCCTTCCATTTCCACAATCAGCTAATTACAAGTAATGGAAGGGGTAGTTTTCAGCAGTTGCTACTGGCAGCTAATCCATTACAGGAGGGAAAGTAAAGAATCATCGAATTATATAGAGTTGGAAGGGACCTCAAGGACCTCATCTAGTTCCAACCCCCTGCCATGGGCAGGGACATCTCACACTAGATCAAGTTGCTCACAGCCACATCCAGCCTGGCTTAAAACCTCCAGCAATGAGGCTTCCTCCACCTCCCTGGGCAACCTCTGCCAGTCTCTCACCACCCTCACAAGGAAGAACTTCTTCCTAACATTCAATCTGAATCTACCCTCTTCTAGCTTTGCTCCATCCCCCCCAGTCCTATCACTCCCTGACACCCTCAAAAGTCCCTTCCCAGCTTTCTTGTAGCCCCTTCAGATACTGGAAGGCCACAAGAAGGTTTCCTCAGAGCCTTCCCTTCTCCAGACTGAACAGCCCCAACTCTCTCAGTCTGTTCTCCTAGGAGAGGAGCTCCAGCCCTCTGCTCATCCTCATGGCCCTTCTCTGGACATGCTCCAGTGTCTTATACAACAGATACAGGAAAGCTTTTGAAGAGTCCAGATTAGGATTTGGCTACAATGGTGCATTTAGCACTCTTACAGCAAGTGCTGTGGGATCCCTTGTAACTATGTGAGTGGTTAGGAATTTGGGTTTATGTCTTGTCCAAAAGCAGTTAAAAAGGAAGAAAGATGGGGATGAATAAACCAGAAATGATCAATGCATGCTCTCTCATTTTCTTGGGAGCACCTGCTCAGGCTCATTTTCATGGTTACACTTCTTCTGCTGGCCAAGCTGCAGAAGTTTTATCAGTATGCTTGCAGGTGGCTCACTTGAAGGTGGTTGATAAATCCCAATCAGAGATCTAATTGCTAACACAGCCCTTCTGCAGCTCAGTTGTATTTATCCTCTCGATTGCAATTGCATCAAGACACCAGTTCCCAAAAAGAATCTCTTGCTGGACATGATGGGGATTTCTGATTGGTGGTCTTCCATGGAGAGGGATTTGAGTGGGGGTTTTGACGCATTGTGCTTGTGGTGTTTGGCAGTGAGAACATGCTGGGCACGTGTATGCTTCTGTCCTTGAAGGTCAGCCCCAGAAACAGCCTCCCATAGGCAGCTGGCTGGATTGAGTCTTGTGGCCCTCACTGCATTGAAGGCTCGCATTCCCAAGCCCCATTGCACAAAGTCCCTACCCAGACTATCTAGAGCTGCAATGAAGTGGCAGGGGCTATAGATTGCCCAAAAAAAGTGGGAAGGGAAACAGAAAGAAACAAAACTGTGGGAGGCAGCTGCTGTGTTAACAGTGATGTACTGGAAGCTTCCACAGGCAGATTTACAAAAGCAACCTGCCTCAGGCTTCCTGCATTTACTGCTGATTGCAGGCACCAGATTGTTTCACTTTCTGGGGGGTTCCCCTAAGCTGCTTCATGTTCAACTGCACAGAAGTTTTTTGAAGCATGGAAAAGCATTTGCTGTTTGCTGGGAAGGGCTGAGAGGTGATCTCCTCATTCTCACCACTTGAAATCTTGTGAGATCCCTTTCCACAGCCATGGTTTCTTTTTCCTGTCCCACAGAAAGCATTACATTATCATACTGTTAAGACTGAGTGCTGATGGAGGCAGAACTCGGGAATCACTGAAGACAGATCTGTGGATGCTGACTTAGTGCTGCTTCTCCGTGGGTAGTCTTTGCCTACACAGCATGCTAGGAAAGCATTTCTGTTTCACCCCTAATCCCCCAGGTAATCAATCTGCTCCCTGCCACCTTGAATAATTGCAGATGACTTTTCAGAGCCTCAGAAGGAGGGCTGGGAGTTTTTCCCTCTGCTGTATGAGAGGGTGCAGCTGAGTGTGTGGGAGGGGTCAACAAAAGCTGATGCCTCACCTGTTCCTCCCTGCGTGTAAGCTGCTCTTCAGAGACCTGCTCTTCCTTCTGTCACAGTATCACAGTATGGCCAAGGTTGGAAGAGACCTCAAGTCCAACCTGTCACCACAGACCTCATGACTAAACCATGGCACCAAGTGCCACATCCAATCCCCTCTTGAACACCTCCAGGGACGGTGACTCCACCACCTCCCTGGGCAGCACATTCCAATTGCGAACAACTCTCTCAGTGAAGAACTTTGTTCTCAACTCCAGCCTAAACTTCCCCTGGCACAGCTTGAGACTGTGTCCTCTTATTCTGGTGCTGGTTGCTTGAGAGAAGAGACCAACTCCCTCCTGGCTAAAACCTCCCTTCAGGGAGTTGTAGAGAGCAATGAGGTCTCCCCTGAGCTTCTTCTTCTCCAGGCTAAACAACCCCAGCTCCCTCAGCCTCTCCTCATAGCGCTGTGCTCAAGGCCTCTCCCCATCTTCATTGCCCTTCTCTGGACACATTCAAGTGTTTCAATGTCCTTCCTAAACTGAGGGGCCCAGAACTGGACACAGGACTCAAGGTGTGGCCTAACTAGTGCTGAGTACAGGGACACAATGACCTCCCTGCTCCTGCTGGCCACACTGTTCCTAATGCAGGCCAGGATGCCGTTGGCCTTCTTGGCCACCTGGGCACACTGCTGGCTCATATTTAGGCAGCTGTCAATCAGCACCCCCAGGTCCCTCTCTGTTTGGCAGCTCTCCAGCCACTCTGACCCCAGCCTGTAGCTCTGCATGGGGTTGTTGTGGCCAAAGTGCAGCACCTGGCACTTGGACTTGTTGAATGCCATCCTGTTGGACTCTGCCCATCTGTCCAGCCCGACAAGGTCCCTCTGCAGAGCCCTTCTGCCCTCTAGCTGACCAACACCTGCTCCCAACTTGGTGTCATCTGCAAATTTGCTGATGACTGTCTCAATCCCCTCATCAATGAAGATATTGAAGAGGATGAGGCCCAGCACTGATCCCTGGGGCACACCACTGGTGACTGGCCTCCAGCTGGAGGTGGCACCATTCACCACCACTCTCTGGGCTCAGCCCTCCAGCCAGTTCCTAACGCAGCTCACAGTACTGCTGTCCAAGCCAGGGGCTGACAGCTTAGCCAGCAGTTTGCTGTGGGGATGGTGTCAAAGGCCTTGCTGAAGTCCAGGCAGACTATATCCACAGCCTTCCCCACATCCACCAGGCTGTCACCTGATCATAGAAGGATATCAGGTTGGAGAGGCAGGACCTGCCCTTCCTTCTCCTTTGCGCTGTTTTTCTGAGACAAGGCCAACAGCAGGAAACAATTTCCCTTGGAGTGGTCCAGTTATACTGATTGGTCTGTTGTGGGGAGTAGAAACAAACCCTCCCCTGCCACCTCCATCTGTTCTGAGAGGAGAGAGAACAAGAGGACAAGCACCCATCTGTAAGTACCACTGTCTGTCTAGGGTCCTACTTTGTCCACAATGTAAGGTAAGATGGTCTCACTATATTGCATGGGCTCATACCAGGGAGTCATTGTGCCCTGTACTCAGCACTGGTTAGGCCACACCTCGAGTACTGTGTCCAGTTCTGTGCTCCTCAATTAAAGAAGGACATTGAACATGTCCAGAGAAGGGCAATGAGGCTGGTCTCAAGCACAAGCCCTATGAGGAGAGGCTGAGGGAGCTGGGGGTGTTTGGCCTGGAGAAGAGGAGGCTCAGGGGAGAACTTAGCACTGTCTACAACTACCTGAAGGGTACCTGCTTTTCCGACTGAGCTAGCTGTGGTTTCTTTCCTTGTGTGTGTGGAGGGAACTTTCTCACCCCACCACAGGTGGTTGTAGCCAGGTAGGTAGTTGGTCTGTTCTCCAAGACAACCTGTGGCAGAACAAGAGGACACAGTCTCAAGCTACACCAAGGGAAGATTAGGCTGGAGGTGAGGAGAAAGTTCTTCACAGAGAGAGTTGTTAGCCATTGGAATGTGCTGCCCAGGGAGGTGGTGGAGTCACCGTCCCTGGAGGTGTTCAAAAAAGGATTGGATGTAACACTTGGTTTAGTTGTCAGGAGGTATAAGGTATTAGGTGGTAGGTTGGACTTGAAGATCTCAAAGGTCTTTTCCAACCTTATTGATTCTGTGATAAAATGTCCTTGTCATTGAAGCTTGCCCTTGGTGGTTAGCACAGGAATAATTTTAACCCAAGGGGTGAAGAGGCTGGAAGGCAGAAGTCACATGAATAATATTTTCAACTCTGCCTTGGTTGCCCTCAATCAACAGTGCAAAATGGCCGTGAGACCTTTGGGACTTGCACTTACTGAGTAGCTGTAATACAGTAATTAATGAATTCTGATAATGCAACAGTCATTTAACATTTCACACTCTTGCCTAATGCTTCATGTTAAAATTCCACAGTAACCCCTCTCCTTATGAGGAGAGACTGAGGGAGCTGAGCTCTTTAGTCTGGAGAAGAGGAGGCTAAGAGGTGACCTCATTCATGCTGATAAAGATGTGCAGGGTGAGTGCCAAGAGGCTGGAGCCAGGCTCTGCTGGGTGATGCCCAATGACAGCACAAGGGGCAATGGTGGAAGCTGAGCCATAGGAAGTTCCATGGAAACAGGAGGAAAATTTGTTTCCCTGTGAGGGTGGCAGAACACTGGAACAGGCTGCCCAGGGGGGTCGTGGAGTCTCCCTCTCTGGAGATATTCAAAGCCCACCTGGAGGCATTCCTGGGTGGTCCTACTCTGGCAGGGAGGTTGGACTGGATGAGCTTTCGAGGTCCCTTCCAGCCCCTAACACCCTGTGATTCTGTGATGTTATTGCAGCCTGAGGATCACTGTGGTCTCACTGCATGATTGTTGTTTTCTTTGTTTGACTGGGGTTTTTACTGTATCTTGCTTGGAGCTATTTCTTTGCCAGAAATCCTTCTGCTTTTAATGTTGTATGCTATAAAAGTTAGGAGCAAAACTGACAGCTATTAAAGAAAGAAAAGGAATCCATGTCATACTTTCAATTGCCACAGAGTGGCAATGTCTCAGAAAATTTTATTCAGGTCTGCTGACAATATTGTTGAGCCCCAGCAGTGGGCTGATGGTGGAGGATTTCCCTGTAACCCTCTCTGTGCCCTGCATTATTCAGTGTGGCAGTGACAAGTACCCGTGTGAAGAGGCAGGAGGAATTTATTGCTGGGCAGAGAATTGGCATGGTTGGGGTGAGGATAGGCTAGAGGGGTTTTAACGAGATTTTCTTTAAATTACCCTAATCTTTTTGATTAGGAGGGGGGGAAACCAGCATTGCTGCTCTCTGAACTCTTCATAGAATCATAGAATTGTCAGGGTTGGAAGGGAACTCAAAGATCACCCAGTTCCAACCCCCCTGCCATGGGCAGGGACACTTCACGCTAGATCATGTTGCCCAGAGCCACATCCAGCCTGCCCTTAACTCATAATCTCTTCCTGATATTTAGGATTTAGTTGATCTTTCCCTCCCTCCCTGTGTCCTACTCAATGTATTTATTTTATGTAGGGAAGGTTCTTCACCATGTATGTGGTGAAGCCCTGGAATGGGTTGTCCAGGGAGGTGGTTGGGGCCCCATCCCTGGAGATGTTTAATAGCAGGCTGGATGAGGTTCTGGCCAGCCTGATCTAGTGTGAGGTGTCCCTGCCCATGGCAGGGGGGTTGGAACTAGCTGATCCTTGTGGTCCCTTCCAACCCTGACTGATACTGTGATACTATGAAAATCAGCAATGTGACTTTCTTTGATTATGAAGAAGGGGCAAAGTGGTATATTTGCCTGTTTCTCCCACATTTACCCCCAAACATTCTGTAATGGAAAAAATAATCTATCACATTAAGATTCTGAGTTACAGTAAGACTGCTTATCAACTTCAGACTTTAGTGTTTAGCAAAGCAAAGTAATTTATCTTCACACAGATACTGTCTTAATCTCTCAATGCACTGGCCACCTGTGCCTGTTTGGTGCTTTACTCAGATGAATGCCTGTGAAGGAATAAATGCCAAGATGATTTCTCAAATTCACCATATTGGGGACAAAAAAAACCAGAGGTAGAACACAGCCAAAAAACTGCTAACTTCCAAGTTTACTCAGGGTCTTGTAGCTCAGCCAGCTATCTCTGTATTTCCTTAGCATCCAGAACCCCTTTAGAGAGTTATCCTGTATTGAAATGTGAAGGTGGAAAGTGAAGTTGATGAATTGGATTGTGTCTAATCCCTGGGATTATGCTTTGACTTTATGCCCTGTGATTGCTGAATGCCAGGTGCATACCAGCTCCTTGGTAGGGAGTATAAAGGAACTGGAATTCCAGGTTTATGGAGAAATGGTGTTTAGGAAATGTTGATTTGGATGAGGACATGCTATTACCTTGTGTAATGACATGCAGTTGTGGATGTACAAAATCAAAGGTAACCTTTTCCTTGAATCTGGTCCCTTTTCCTTCCTCTTGTAAATAAACTTAAGGTGAAGCCCTCAGGCTCTGCAAATACACCTTCCCTGGCCCAGCTCTCTCCATCAGGTAAAGGTACCTGATACACACTGATCAGGACCCTGGGATGACTAAGCAGTTTTTCAGGTATGAAACTGAGCCATAAAGAGAGATTAATGAAGTGTGAAGGTACTGAGCACATCTATGTATACAGGAGTAGTTGCTTATGTGTTTTAGAATAGAATAGAATTAACCAGGTTGGAAAAGACCTTTGAGATCATTGAGTCCAGCCTATCACCCAACACCATCTAATCAACTAAACCATGGCAGCAAGTGCCCCATCCAGTCTCTTTCTAAACACCTCCAGTGATGGTGACTCCACCACCTCTCTGGCAGCACATTCCAATGGCTAATCTCTCTGTCTGTGAAAATTTCTTCCTAACATCCAGCCTAAACCTCCCCTGGCACAGCTTGAGACTGTGTCCTCTTGTTCTGGTGCTGGATGCCTGGCAGAAGAGACCAACCCCCACCTGGCTACAACCTCCCTTCAGGTAGCTGTAGAGAGCAATAAGGTCTCCCCTGAGCCTCCTCTTCTCCAGGCTGAACTACCCCAGCTCCCTCAGCCTCTCCTCACAGGGCTTCTATGGGGCTTCTCAAGTTCTGCAGAAACAAAGTGAAGCTGTTTTTCTTTCCTGGCTGTACACCTCCATTTCTTTACCCTAATAAATAAGGGAATAAAGGATTAAAGGATTTCAAACTTGTTTTCAGTGGTGGGGAAGATCATGTTCAATGCTTAGTTTTGCTTTCATCCACAAGGGGATATCGTGGCTCCAGCTGTGAGATTCAGACTGTCGCTGTCAAGTTTTGTTGTGGCACCTGGTGAAGGGGTTGTACATCTGCCCACCGCTTTATTCCCGTTCCTTCTCTACCGAGTAGTCTGGGGTACATCCTTGCCCCATCCCTCCAGTTTCAGAGACACATTTCTGAATGTCTTCCCCCAAAGCATGGACTAACCTGAGCATTAGGAGCTAAACAGCCGTGTTCCACAAACTCAGTGATGCTCTCTTTATCATAGTATTAGTATCACAGTATCAGTCAGGGTTGGAAGGGACCACAAGGATCAGCTAGTTCCAACCCACCCTGCCATGGGCAGGGACACCCCACACTAGAGCAGGCTGGCCAGAGCCTCATCCAGCCTGGGCTTAAACACCTCCAGGGATGGGGCCCCAGGGCTTCACCACTCTCATGGGGGAAGAACTTCCTCCTCATGTCCAGCCTGAACCTCCCCACCTCCAGCTTCATTCCATTCCCCCTAGTCCTATCACTACCTGATAGCCTGAGAAGTCCCTCCCCAGCCTTCTTGTAGGCCCCCTTCAGATACTGAAAGGCCACAATGAGGTCACCTGGGAGCCTTCTCTTCTCCAGACTGAACAGCCCCAACTTCTTCAGTCTGTCCTCATAGGAGAGGAGCTCCAGCCCTCTGACCATCCTCGTGGCCCTTCTCTGGACACCTTCCAGCACCTCCAGATCCCTCTGGAATAGGGGGTCCAGAACTGGAGGCAGTACTGCAGGTGGGGTCCAGCAGGGTGAGCAGAGGGGGAGAATCCCCTCCCTTGCCCTGCTGGCCACACTTCTCCTGATGCAGCCCAGGATCTGATTGGCTTTCCGGGCTGCAAGTGCACACTGAGAGCTCCTGTTGAGCTTCTCCTCCACCAGCACCCCCAAGTCTCTCTCCTCAGGGCTGCTGTCCAGCCAGTCCCTGCCCAGCCTGGATTTGTGCCTGGGATTGCCTCCACCCAGATGCAGGACCCTGCCCTTGATCTTGTTGAAGCTCATGAGGTTGGCTTGTGCCCACCTCTCCAGCCTGTCCAGGTCCCTCTGGATGGATCCCTTCCCTCCAGCGTGTCTGCTGCACCACACAGCTTGGTGTCATCAGCAAACTCGCTGAGGGTGCACTCAGTGCCACTGTCCATGGCACCCACAGAGATGTTGAACAAGCCTGGTCCCAGGACTGATCCCTGAGGGACTCTGCTTGTCCCTGGCCTCCAGTGGGACATGGACCCGTGGACAGCCACTCTTTGGGTGCAGCCATCAAGCCAGTTCCTTATCCATCTAGTGGTCCACCCATCAAACCCATGTGTCACCAGTCATACCCAGTTTGGACGGACGTACTTCAGCAGCGATTAGCTTCCAATGACATTCCAATTCCTGAGGGGATCTTCAATTCATTGAAGGGCTTTCCTCACTCTCTCTAGAATATCAAGCCAATAGAGTTATCTTTGATACCAATTTAATTAATTCTGCTGCAAGACACTAATTTATTCAGGCGGCTACTGCTGGTGGTGCCCGCACGCTGCAGCCCTCGTGGAGAGCCTAATTTAGCGTGCTGCCCTTGTATTGATTTTTGCTTTAGCAAAATACAGTGAGACAATAATGCAGGGATCTGGGAAAGCTTTATAGTTCATAAATACTGCTTACATTCCTGTTTGACTTTGTCAGCAAAGGAAAATCAGATCAAACAAGGGTGCAATGGTGCACTTCTTGCCTTGGTGCCTCCAGTTCCGAGCTTGGCATTGATAAATTGTTATAATTAATTATTTCCATTTAATGAGATGTTATACACTATCAGCAAGTGTGGGCTTTGATGTCAACAGATTATATTGACCATCTTCCTTTATTAATTAGAAAATGCCTTGATGAAGCCTTTGCCTACACATGATCAAAAGGGAAATGCAGTGAATGTTGCTTATGCGCCTAATCAACAGCATGGCTTTGAGGCAGTTCATGCCTGCTTACCCAGAGCAGCTCTTACCCAGAGTCAGAGAATGTTTTTCAGTGATAAAGCCGAAGGAATTGGGAAAGTGAACTTCTTGGCTCTGTTCCTGGATTTGTCATTGAGTCAGGCAAGTCATTAAACACAGTTTGACTCCAGCTTACCTCTCTGTTTAATGGAGATAGTAATATTTCCCCGTTATGGGGAGAGGTTTTCAAGGCTTAATTAATTAGCATTGTGGAGCGGTTTGCCGCTCTCAAACGAAGCTCAAGATATTGCTTGGCATAGGTTAAAGTGCCTCACAACACAGTGTAACCTGAGAGTGCTTTCCTCTTACCCCATTTTTGCTGGAAATCAAACCAATTCGGTTGCGCTGATGCCGACATCCAAATGCTTCAGGGTTATTGGAGAGCCCGTCGTGAAAATGAGTGCCGTGGTAGTTCAGACTTGCATGTAAAGCACTAGGAATAGCTGCCTGCCACTATGTTCTCATGTGATGATTTTTATTTCTCTTTACAAGTGCAGAGAAAGTGCCAGAAAGATGAAAAAAAAAACACCCAAAACAAAACACAAAACCTGCAGGATGTTTTGACATTAACAGATGCTAATAAGTGGTACTCAGTGGAGCTGCAGAATAAAGTGATTAAGTAGGTCAGCTTACTTAAAGAATAGGGAGCAAAAATAAGGCTAAGGCAGGGGTGTAAATGGGCAGAAAGCACAAAATCCACGGGAAAGAGCAGTATGTGTGCAGCTGTGCCCAGGTGGTGCACTGGTAACCAGCAAACATAAGCACTGCTAATGAAAAGCAGATGGTCTGGGGAAAAGGGGATCTAAGCCACGTGTTGGATTCCTGCAGTCTTGTACATGGTGGGGGGAGCAGCAAGAGCAAGGGTGATTGATCTCAGGGCCTCTAACTGCTGTGCTTCTGCTCTGTGTCCAGTGCCATGTCTCAATATCGCCATGCCTATGTCTCACTTGATATCTTGAGGGTTTGAAGGTGTTGCTACTAATTCAGTTCTGCTTACTCCTAAGGCTGTCTGCCAGGCCCTTGCTTGATCCCATTTTATTGTTCATTGAGAACTCTGTAATTATGACCATCAGCTTCTGTGTCCCCCTGTGTTTCTTCTGCATGGATAATGATCTTAGCAGCAAGTTTCTGATTCAATTCCACTACTGCATGATCCCCTTCCTTAAAAAATATTTCCCAGCATTACTCACACCCTTCCACTGAAAAGAACAAACACTCTTTGGTTTCTTCAATGCTGATTCTTGTCCTAGTTTTGAGCCACAAGCTGTCCAGAGCAAAAGGACACAAAAGATATTTTACCCCTTTCCCAAGGGGTCCCACACTGGATTGGAAGTTTAAATGGAAATTCTTTTTACAAATATATACCAAAGGCATTCCAGTAAAAGAAATGCATTCAGGTCTGCCAGGCCAAAACCTTCCAGAGCCTTCCAGAAACAGAACACACATAGATTTAACCAGGTTGGAAAAGACCTTTGAGATTATTGAGTCCAACCTAGCACCCAACACCATCTAATCAACTAAACCATGGCCCCAAGTGCCTCATCCAGTCCCTTTTTAAACACCTCCAGTGGTGGTGACTCCACCACCTCCCTGGGCAGCACATTGCAATGGCCAATCTCTCTTTCTGGGAAGAATTTTTTCCTAACATCCAGCCTAAACCTCCCCTGGTGCAGCTTGAGACTGTGTCCTCTTGTTCTGGTGCTAGTTGCCTGGTAGAAGAGACCAACCCCCTCCTGGCTACAACCTCCCTTCAGATAGCTGTAGATGGCAACAAGGTCTCCCCTGAGCCTCCTCTTCTCCAGGCTAATCAACCCCAGCTCCCTTAGCCTCTCCTCACAGGGCTGTGCCCCAGACCCCTCCCCAGCTTTGCTGCCCTTCTCTGGATGCCTCCACCCCACTCAGCCTCAGCAAGCCCAAGAGCAGCCAAACTTCCCCCACACTACACCCAAGCCTACTGCAGGCTTCAACAGGCCCAGGGGCATAGCTAGAAATTCCCTGCCAGCCAAGGCCAAAAGAAGAACTCTCCCCCACAAAGGATATAGCTCACACCTCCCCACCAGAGAGAAGAGAGCTTTTGCTGTACACTCCCTTCAACAGAGAAATACAGGGAAACAGAATAGAATAACAGATTGCAATATCCTGGGATGAACTGCCTGTACCCCTGGGACTCTCTAGCCTCTGGAGGACTTTTCCTTATGGTTATACCAATCAACTCTTGATTTCCCTTAACCTACAACAAGTCTACTTGTAAGACTCTTGGAAGAAGATGAGCGTTTTCAAGATCAGTTGTGCTTTTGCAGCTGCACAATCAGGCATTTTCTTTCTTTTCTCTTTTCTTTTCTTTTCTTTTCTTTTCTTTTCTTTTCTTTTCTTTTCTTTTCTTTTCTTTTCTTTTCTTTCTTTCTTTTCTTTTCTTTTCTTTTCTTTTTCTTTTCTTTTCTTCTCTTTTCTTTTCTTTTCTTTTCTTTTCTTTTCTTTTCTTTTCCTTTTCTTTCTTTTCTTTTCTTTTCCTTTCTTCTCTTCTCTTCTCTTCTCTTCTCTTCTCTTCTCTTCTCTTCTCTTCTCTTCTCTTCTCTTTTCTCTTCTCTTTTCTTTTTTCTTTTCCTTTTTCTTTTCTCATTGAACTTGTTGCCAGCACAGTAATCAGCTTCTCCTTTGATTCCTGTCATGCTGACCTCTTTGAATCAATATTGCACCTTAAAGTGATGAGATACCTTGATTCGGATTGGATGGATCAGTGCCCTGAGGATGATGGAGAGAGATTTTGCAGATAAGTCTCTGAGTCTTAGAATGATCTGAAAATCACCCTGAGAAGCTGTGTTTTCTGTGTTTTCATCTGGGTATTTGTTACAGTTACAGGTTCAAAGGGTTGGGGTGCAGTGAAAAATACACATGCACACTATTATCTATTTTAAAGCTAATTTACTACCATATGAAGATAGCAAAAGCAATTTTGTTGCTTAACATTTAGTGTAGCAAAAACATAATACTCACACATGTATCATCAACCCCACCAGACATGGTAGCATGCAGTGGAGAAGCATAATCCTGATTTTGAGACAGCAAGGCACCAGTCCTTAGTGGATGTCCATGACGGCAACATTGACCAATATTGGTTACCACACCGTGCTTCAGCCCTGGGTTAATTATATGTGATGCTCTCTGCAACTGCCTTAAGGGAGGTTGTAGACAGGCAGAGGTTGGTCTCTTCTCCCAGGCAACCAGCACCAGAACAAGAGGACACAGTCCCAGGCTGCGCCAGGGGAGGTTTAGGCTGGAGGTTAGGAAGACGTTCTACACAGAGAGTGATTGCCCATTGGAATGGCCACCAGGGAGGTGGTGGAGTCACCATCACTGGAGGTGTTCAGGAGGAGACTTGATGGGGTGCTTGGTTGCATGGTTTAGTTGATTGGGTGGTGTTGGATGATAGGTTGGACATGATGATCTTGAAGGTCTCCTCCAACCTGGTTATTCTATTCTATTCTATTCTATTCTATTCTATTCTATTCTATTCTATTCTAAATCTGCCCTTGGCATCCTGGCACGTTGGGGCCCATATGTGCCAGGAGGCAGGCAAAGCATGCCCTTAAGGGAGACCTCATTGCTCTCTACAACTACCTGAAGTGTGGTTCTAACTGGATGGGGGTTGGACTCTTCTCCCAGGCAACCAGCAACAGAACAAGAGGACACAGTCTCCAGCTACACAGGGGGAAGTTTAGGCTTGATCTTAGAAAGAAGTTCTTCACAGAAAGAGAGATTGCCTGTTGGAATGTGCTGTCCAGGGAGGTGGTGGGGCCAACATCCCTGGAGGTGTTTAAGAAGAGCCTGGATGAGGCACTTAGTGCCATGGTCTGGTTAATTAGTTAGGGTTGGGTGATTGGTTAGACTTGATGATCTTGGAGGTCTCTTACAACCTTGTTGATTCTGTGATTTTGTAATGATGTAATGCAAAACCCACCACTGTGCCTGCTCTATAACAGAAAAGGTCTAGGACCCCCCAAGATTCGTTACTACAGCCTTCCTCCTCCTCGCTTACACATTGGCCCTCTTCACCACTTACACAACGGCTTCCCACAACCACTCTCCAAGGTTTCTGTGGCACACAGCCCAGTTCCATGGGGAGGGATCTGTTTTGCTACTTGCTTTCTCTAATCTCTTCCCTTTAACCTTCAGTTATTTCATTGCACACAGCCTCAAGGATAAAGCCTTGTCCAGCAGCCACATCCACACATAGTTACAATACAATACAATAGAGCCCCTGTCCATCAGTTGCAGCTACAGATCACAGTCCACGGTTACATCTACAGAGTTCTCTCATCACTAACACAGTGTTGCTTGTCTTTTTAGTTTCATCCTCTTCTGCACAGGAATTTCAGCTGACCTGAATATGCTGGGTTGGGGTTTTTTTTTGTTTCTTTTCTGGCACAGTTAGTTTTGAAGCAGAGCATGTTGCCATGTAAAATAGGATCTCATTTCTCATCTCTGTCAAATGTAATTACTTTGATGGCAGTGCATTCCAATCCCCCTTGATATTCAAACACCACTTTTTTTTCCACTCAGTGATGGGGCAGAAGCTGAAGAAGGTTGTTTGTTTTTCTTTAATATTCATCTTTTTCACAGAGGCTTTCACAGTCAAACATCTGCAATAAGGTTTACTGAAACAAGTGTCTCGCTGCTCTGAACCCCAGCACATAAGCACTTGTGTGCTGCTGAAATCATGGAATCACCGAGGTTGGAAGAGACCTCAAAGATCATCAAGTCCAACCTGTCATCCAACACCTCATGACTACTAAACCATGGCACCAAGTGCCACGTCCAGTCCCCTCTTGAACACCTCCAGGGATGGTGACTCCACCACCTCCCTGGGCGGCACATTCCAATGGCTAACAACTCTCTCTGTGAAGAACTTTCTCCTCACCTCCAGCCTAAATTTCCCCTGGCACAGCTTGAGACTGTGTCCTCTTGTTCTGGTGCTGATTGCTTGAGAGAAGAGACCAACCCCCTCCTGGCTACAACCACCCTTCAGGTTGTTGTAGAGAGCAATGAGGTCACCCCTGAGCCTCCTCTTCTCCAGGCTAAACAACCCCAGCTCCCTCCTTGTAGGGCTGTGCTCCAGACCTCTCCCCAGCCTCGCTGCCCTTCTCTAGACATGTTCAAGAGTCTCATAATGGAGTCCTCTTAATTTCAAGCTGTACAAGGCCAGCAAACTCCTCAAGTTAGAAGCAGGTCTGAATGAAATTCCTGGAAGTAAGTATTCATTGAGGTTTGGAGAGACAGTGTGTTGGGCTGACAGGATGGGTTGAAAACAAGTGTGAGCCCCCAAGCTGATGTATTCCTGGCATGTGTCTGAATTATTTTCAGCTTGACCTCATGAATTCTATAGGCAGAGCCTTTTACACTGATTAAATGGCTTTTTCTCTCATAAAGTCTTCCCCTGCCTGGAGTGGATGCTTGTTTCAGGAGTCTGGTGCTCTAACAGAGTAAGCCATCGTCAGGCTGCAGTCCTGGCACTTCTCACATTTCAGATGGGGAATTCCACATTCTCACTTCCTTTGCTGAAGGGAAGATGTAAGGTATGTCAGATCTCAGCAGCATCTCCCATTATTGCTTGCTTCTGGTTGCACTCAGGTTACAAGAAGCACTGCTCCAAGGTGCCTTTCTTTTCAGTGGTGTTTGGGGTCGTGTCAACCAGCAGCCTGTTTCCAAGGGTTTTTTTCCACACACAGCCTCTGCAAAGCTCCATATCCAATTTGTTGCAGCTGAAGCTATTATGCTTGTAAACACATTACCTCTGTCAAAGTCCCCATAATGTCATTTTGATGTTTTCTACACCATTGATCTACCTCCCACGTTGTGCAAATTTCCTAAGCTGACAGCAAATACCAGAGCTGTCTTGTCCAAGAGCGTCAGAGCCACCACTGCAGCCATTTCCTAGCTGCCTCTGGTTTCACCAGACGTTTGGCATCTGCTTGAACAGCTCTTTGGGTGCCTGTTTGATGTGTAATGTGCAGCCTCCCAGGGCTCCAGAGTTTTACCCTGAGCTGATGCCAAGGTTCTCCTCCACGATAGGGAAGCGTCGAGGCAATTTCATGCTTTGTAAAGCTCTATGAATATTTTTAATTATGACAAAAATGCCATGGAAATGCAGATTGTTCTGGGCTTTATTGCTGCATGTAGCTTTGTGTGGCTCTAATTTCATAGCAATTTAGTGGGTTTGACACTTTGAGATTTGTGGGTTGTCTGGGAGCTTAAGAAAGTGAACCCTGTATTTGTCATGGATTCGATAACCTTGGCTAAGCTAATGCAGAGACTCTTCTGCAAACTTGCTGGAAGGTGTCCAGAGAAGGGCAACAAAGTTGATGAGGGGTTTGGAACAAAAGCCCTATGAGGAAAGGCTGAGGGAGCTGGGGTTGCTTAGCTGGGAGAAGAGGAAACTCAGGGGTGACCTTATTGCTGTCTACAACTCCCTGAAGGGAGGTTGTGGACAGGCAGAGGTTGGTCCTTCTCCCAGGCAGCCAGTACCAGAACAAGAGGACACAGTCTCAGGCTGCACCAGGGGATGTTTAGGCTGGATGTTAGGAGGAAGTTCTATACAGAGAGAGTGATTGCCCATTGGAATGGGCTGCCTGGGGAGGTGGTAGATTCACCTTCATTGGAGGTGTTCAGGAGGAGACTTGATGGGGTGCTTGGTGCCATGGGTTAGTTGTTTAGGTGGGTTGGATTGGTTGATGGGTTGGACACGATGATCTTGAAGGTCTCTTTCAACCTGATGTATTGTATTATTGTATTATTATTGTATTAAAGTGGTAGCAGTGCTGGATGATATTTCATTTTGCTCAATTCCCTCCCTGCCATCCCCATTGGACACTGACAATCTCTAGGCTCTGAAATGCTTCTGAAGCACAAGCTTTCCCAGCACTGCTACCCTGTTAAAGACCGTACGGGGCAGGACAGGAGGCAATATGTTAGTTAGCCTTCACCAGCTCCAACTTTGGTTTCTCTTCAGGAATGGTAGAATTTTCCCTTGAAATCTCATCTGCCTTGTAACAGGCTCAGAACATCAAATTATTTGACCTTATTTTGGCCTTCCAGAGTATCTGAAGGGGGCCTACAAGAAAGCTGGGGAGGGACTTTTAAAGATGTTAGGTAGTGATAGGACTAGGGGGAACGGAGCAAAGCTAGAAATGGGTAGATTCAGATTGGATGTCAGGAAGAAATTCTTCCCCATGAGGGTGGTGAGACACTGGCACAGGTTGCCCAGGGAGGTGGTGGAAGCCTCATCGCTGGAGGTTTTTAAGGCCAGGCTGGGTGTGGCTCTGAGCAACCTGCCCATGGCAGGAGGGTTGGAACTAGATGATCCCTGGGGTCCCTTCCAGTCCTAACAATTCTATGATTTCCTTTAGGACACAGGGACTCCATAACTAAATAAAGAAAATTTTGTTTGCTAGGTTGATACCTGCACTCCATTTGGACAATGTGTGTCCTCATATGTGTTATCCTGCTGTGAGCATTGGGTAGGCACAGCTTTTGGTGTGCTACCACTGAGACTATGTAAAAACACCAGCAGGAATGTACTTCATAGTGAGAAGACAGGTACTTGGCTTCTCCCTCAGCTGGCCCCATTCTGACCTAGGTCAATGTCACTGCAAGGAGCTCTCATCCTCTGCCCTCCTCCAGCATTAGTCAAATATGTTGATTGAAAATATGCATTGGTTTGGGCCATGGTGAAGCAGCTAATATCCGAGGCAGAGTTCCCACCTCTTGGTGAAGCTCAGTGGCTGGTGGCTTACACGAAGCTGCCTGGCATCCTCCTGGTGGGGCTGGAGTGCACAGGCAAATGCTGCTGGCCCAAGGGGCAAGAAGGCTGCAAGTGTGCTGAGGTGACTTATGCTTCTCACATCTGAGACTTCAGCTGCTCTGTTGGACAAAGAGGGATTGGTGCTGACTGCAGCTGAAGGCAGCAACTAAGGGCTCTGCTTCTCATTCACTCAGTGTGTCTACCTGACTGACTTGCTCAGGTCTGATAGTTTTTTCTGATTTGAGGGGTGTTGAGGGTGCCAGGCTGGGGCAATAAACCACAGTCTTAGCATATTTTCATGCCCAGCTCTTTCTACATCAACTGTGAAGGAGTACTCCTACACCTGAAAGTCTGTTTAGAAAAAATGGTTTGCTGACTTGTTCTATCTTCTTGGAGCCCTCAATACAGGAAGGACATGGACCTGATGAAGAGGGTCCAGAGGAGAGCTACAAAAGGGATATGGGACTTGGAACACCTCTGCTACGAGGACAGGTTGAGGAGCTGGGGTTGTTCAGCCTGGAGAAGAGGAAGCTCCAGGGGGACCTAATCACAGCCTTCCAGTATCTGAAGGGGGCTACAACAAGGATGGAGGGAGACTGCAAAGGCCTGCAGTGGTAGGATGAGGGCTAATGGTTTCAAACTGGAGAAGAGTAGGTTTAGATTGGATGTTGGATCAGGTTCTTTACCATGAGGGTAGTGGAACACTGGAACAGGTTGCCCAGGGAGCTGGATGAGACCCCTTCCGTAGAGATATTCAAGGTGAGGCTTGACAGGGTTCTGGGCAACCTGATCTAGTTGAGGATGCCCCTGCTGACTGCAGAGGGGGTTGGACTGGACGAGCTTTGGAGGTCCCTTCCAACCCAGACCTTTCTATGATTCTAAACTACTTCCTAAAACACAAACAAAGCATTCTATGTCTGCAGAAGTCAATAATGCAACTCCTATTAGTCTGAGAGGGTGTTAAGTTCATAATTGATGTATTTAACACATTGATGTGCTAATTTATGTAAACCAGCTAGACCATATGTGTTTCTTGAGAGGTGATCAAGAAAAATGAAGGCAGAGTATTTTTCATTAAGACTTCACAAGTAGGTGTGGAGTGGGTCTGAAAAACGGAGGGGAAATTCTGTGGAGGGGTTTAACACAATGTATTTGAAAAAACTACAGGCTCCCTTCCTAGGCATTCTGTTCAAATACTCTGGAATTAACCCATGCATAATGTACAGAAAGGCAAAAAATTATAGATATATATAATCTATAGACTATTATTTTATCTAATAATCAATAGATTATTATTTTATCTAATAACCTATAGATTATTATCTCCTGACCTGCATCAGGAAGAGTGTGGCCAGCAGGAGCAGGGAGGTCATTCTGCCTCAGGACTCACCACTGGTTAGGCCACACCTTGAGTCCTGTGTCCAGTTCTGGGCCCCTCAGTTTAGGAAAGATATTGAGTTGCTGGAACGTGTCCAGAGAAGGGCAACAAAGCTGGGGAGGGGTTTAGAGCACAGCCCTGTGAGGAGAGGCTGAGGGAGCTGGGGTTGCTTAGCCTGGAGAAGAGGAGGTTCAGAAGAGACCTTATTGCTCTCTACAAGTACCTGAAGGGAGGTTGTAGCCAGGTGGGAGTTGGTCTCATCTCCCAGGCAAGCATCACCAGAATAAGAGGACACAGTCTCAAGCTGCACCAGGGGAGGTTTAGGCTGGATGTTAGGAAGAAGTTCTTCCCAGAAAGAGAGATTGACCATTGGAATGTGCTGCCCAGGGAGGTGGTGGAGTCACCATCACTGGACGTGTTTAGGAAGAGCCTGGATGAGGCACTTTGTGCCATGGTTTAGTTGATTAG
>JAAWVA010000759.1:0-18260 GCA_015227895.2 Colaptes auratus | reverse complement strand
CCTTGGCCATCCTGTAAGTGCTGTGTGATAGCACTCAAGATGACCTGTTCCATAATCTTGCCTGGCACTGAGGTCAGGGCTGACAGGCCTATCATTCCCTGGCTCATCCACCGGCCCTTCTTGTGGATGGGCACCACGATGGCAGCTTCCAGTCTTCTGGGACCTCTCCAGTGAGCCAGGACTGCTGAAAAATGATGGAGAGTGGCTTGGCCAGCTCATCTGCCAGCTCTCTCAGCACCCTAGGATGGATCCCATCTGGTCCCATGGCCTTGTGGGGGTCCAAGCGGCTCAGAAGATCTTTAACTCCCTCCTGGAGCAGCGGGAAACCATGCAGCTCCCTGGCTCCTTCTGCCAGCTCTGCAGGCCAGCTGTCTGGAAGATGTTCTGCCATGCTAGGATCGATTGAGGCAAAGAAGGTGTTAAGTACCTCTGTCTTTTCCTCATCCTTTGTTACAACGTTCCCCTCCGTGTCAACCAAGGAGTGGACTCCTGTGCTGAGTCCCCTGGTTGTAGTGCTGATGGGGCTGACCCCCCAGGACAAAGCCATCCCAACCATCCCCCTCTGGCCATGCAACTGGGACCTGACCACCTGGGGCTCAGGCAGTTGAACTCCTGCATTCCCATCACAGACAATGACCCTCAACGCTCCACAGGTGGTGAAGTGTGGTTTGGGAAGAGGGTCTGAAGAGGATTGAGAGGTGCTCAGGGGTCAGCAGTTATTCTGGGATCTTGCTGCTGTCCCAAAGTTGGGTTCATTATGTTCTGGCCTGTTCCAAGGAGCAGGTCTGCAATCTTTGTTCCTCCCCAGCACAAAGGAGCAGGGCTGATGGAGAGTAGAGGAGGATATGAGTCCAGCAGAGAGAAGCAAAGGGTTCAGAGGAGAGGACTGACCTGCAAGGAATGGCTCAGCCTTGACCAGGGCTCTCCCAGCCTGCACTGCCTCTCCCTATGGCTGGGGGTTGGTCATCTCCTGCCAGCTCAGTGCATCTGTGCTTGGATCACAGCTAACAGGGAGGCAAGAGAAAAACTTTGGAGGTCAAAAGCTTCGGGTCTGTGCAAGTGGCAAAAGATCCCAGGATGGTTCAGCATCCAAGGTTCTCCAGATCAGAGAAACACCTGATGAAAGTCAGTGATCTCCACCTCTCAACAGTGACCCTCAAGCCAGAGCCTTGGAGCTCTCCTGATCCCAGCAGCTGTGTCCAGCATCTCCCCCACTCAGACATCTCTCAGGCACAGCCTGTAGCAAGCCAGCACCACTTCTCCAGGCTCAGTTCTTGTGCCCTAAGTATGCCAAAGCTTTGTGAGGGTTTGCCCTGACCTCCAGGAGAAGGACACTGAACTCCAGGGCACCCTCTGGCAGCCTTCTCTCCACCTCTCTGTGTCTTTAGACAGACACCTTTGTTGTCACCAGGGTCAAGGTTCTATCTTGCACTGGACCCAGCCAGCTCTGTCCCTGTGTTTCTATTTTGTGCTTCCCTCCAGGCACAGCCATAGAAAGAGATTTGACTTCAGATCCCTTGCAGTCAGTCAGGGTCAGCCCGGTCCTCATCCACTCTGTCACTAGGTGGCTGAAAAAAAATAATACTAAGGAGCTTTGTGAGGAGCACTTGAAACTTGAAGAAAACTACAGAGACACAAATAGCTCTTAGGGCACTTGGGGATCATTGCCTGAGCCTCACACACTGAGAGGAGACTGAAGGAATCTGCTCAAGAAGTCAGAAGCAGAACAAAAATTCCTTCAAGTATCAATTGGCCTCACTGAGGGCCATTAGCAACAAAGCCTCCCAGGGGTGCTTAGAGAAGCTCCATGGAGGCCATGATTGAAGGCAGACAAAGGCAAAGTGCAGCTGAACAAACCCGGGCTTGGTTTAGGAAGAGAAAGGCCAAGCTCTGAGCCTCAGGCCTTGGAAAGGCAGATCCTGAGAGCCCCATTTCTTTCCCAGTTGGCTCCCATTTGGACCCCAATACCCCCAATTCCTTCCTAGTGTCCCAGGATGCATCCCAGGGCTCCCAGTTCCCTCCCGTATGGCTGCCAGTGCTCCCAGCTCTTCAGAATTAACTGCTAGGAGATTTAAAGAGATCTGAATGAGGATTCAGAGGCTTCAAAGAGCTTTTTGATCCATCATCCAGAGAGGCTTAGCCTAGAAAAGGCAAATGGATTTGTTGGTGTAGGAAGGGAAGCACATTTGATCACCCACAGGTTCTTAGTGACACCAGCAAGGAAAAGTCAATCACGTCAGGAGCTGCAGAGATCAGTTCTGCAGCTCAGTTCTGCAACCATCTCAGCTGAGAAGGCAAGAATCAAGGCATGGAATCAAGGCAATGCACCTGAAGCTGGAAATCAGCAGGCCTGAGGCTGATCCCAGAGGCTGTCTTGCTGAACTGAGGCTGATGGCATTGCTCTGAGGCTGATCACATGTGGAGGACACCAAAAGACCTCTGAATTAGGACTGAATACCATAATTGTTTAATTGCTGTGTGATTGGGGCATAGGTTCCCATGGGGCTGTGTGTTAGCTCACCAGGATGTCATAGTTAGAAAGCAATTTCAAATGGCTAAAGGGATGGTTACAATGGATTCTGGCACAAAAGACACTTTCATTGTTTAGGTTATAAAAGCAAAAAGGGGCAGTGCAGGTGTGTCAAAAGAAAGAATTGTTCAAGCATGACATAGAATCATAGAATCGATAAGGTTGGAAAAGACCTCAACGGTCAACAAGTCCAACCTGTCACCCAACACCTCATGACTGCTAAAACCTGGCTTCAAGTGCCATGTCCAGTCCCTTTTTGAACACCTTCAGGACTGCACCACCTCCCCAGGCAATGGCTAACAACCTTCTGTGAAGAACTTTCTCCCGCCTCAAGCCTAAACTTCCCCTGTCACAGTTGAGACTGTGTCCTCTTGTTCTGGTGCTGGTTGCCTGGGAGAAGAGACCAACCCCCACCTGCGCGCAGCCTCCCTTCAGGTAGTTGCACACAGCAATCTTTGAGGGTTTTTTTCATTTAGATGTGTTTTTAGTGTGGTTCAACAACATTTATGGAGGATTTAAAGTCTTTGGTGGCTTTAGCGGGGAGGAATTTGATGAAACAAACTCAACATGAGAATCTATGGCAAGGGTTGGAACAATGGTGTATTAATACAGGTTTTATAGAGATGGTAAATCACCTCGAGCAACTCTTCCAGGACAAGTTGTAAGCAGGCAAAGACATTTATTACATCATAGAGAAAGGTTCTCTAGTCTGTCAGAAGCTCATTTTCTACTGGCAAGTGTCTGATTAAGGCATACAATAAGCCAAATAACAAAACAATATTTTAACACATCACACCAAATTCTGCCTAATTTCTCTCCTTGGTTACAAGGTGTTTACATTCCCCTCCCATCAAAGACAGAACATAGCTCGCTCTAACTCGAGCAAAGGCAAATCTTCCCTACTGTCCTACAAAGCTATCTGAAAACAACCTCTTTTACACCTTCCTGTAGTCTTCTAAAGCTATACAAAAACCTCTTCCTCATCTCCCCTTTTTGTTTACTAATAAAACAACACTTTTGATTGACCTTTCTAACACACTTTGCATACACAGCAGCAAGCAAGTTAAATCTAACCCTATAGCAAAAGCAGAAGTTGTGTAGCGCAGCGTGTCTAACAGACTGGTGTAACCCATGCAAGACACAATGCTCAGGTGTTGTAGAATAGCTCAGTCTAACAGAATTGGCATAATATAGCTAAAGATAACAGAACTTCCAGCTGCATGCCAGTAACAAGCTCACATTCCTTTCCATTTATCTTACAAGAACACTTATCTTACAGAACACAAACACAACAGTTGCTTCTTTCAGACAGAAAGTTTCATCCCACAGTTTTGAACTTATTTCTTTGTTGCCTGCCTGATCTCTCAAAGGAGAACTCCGATCTTACTAGCTCCAATTCTTACATTTCCCTTTCTTATTAACAAAGGAGACTTGATCAAGCCTGAACACATGTACACAGGAATCAAGATACAAAGAGCTACAAACACAGCAAACCCAATCTCCAGCACTGCCTTTTACAACCTGCTTCAAAGGTGTGCTACATCTTTATTTCTTTTCTTCTAAGATGGTCAAAAATCATAGAAGGGATTGAAGCCTCCCTCCACCTCCTCCCCATCCTGGAACCTGTTGGTGGCTGTTGTGTACTCAGTGGTGCCTCCAGCAGTGAACCCTCTCATCTACAGCCTGAGGAACCAGGAGCTGAAGGCTGCCCTGAGCCACTGATCCTTGGATGCTTTCAGAAGCAATAAACTCTTCTGCAGAGCAGTTCTGATGTCACTCAGTGCAGGCCCAGCCTGGCTGCTGTACTTGTGGTGGTGGTGTTTACGTCAGCAAGATTCTCCTTGATCCACAGGGTAGAGCTGGCCAGGCTCCATCTCCACAGAGAAGGAAAACACTTGCAGGCAAACAGCAAGAGTGCAAAGGCTCCTTGGCTGGGTCAGGGATGACATCCTGAATATTCATGGTTCTGCCCAATGTAAAACTGAACATAACACAATAATCCATTTTTACTCATCCTAACATACTGATCTGCTGATGCTTTGTATTTGCTAAGGAAAGGCACTGAGTCCTGTTGATACTGACTCTGGCCTAATGTTGTTTGTGCTTCTTTGAATTTATTCGAGCTAAAACTTCCAGAACTCTATATCCTCCATACATTTTGTTAAATCACATTTGAAACCACATATAAAAGAAAAATTTGAGAACATAACATGCTTGAACCATTCCTTTTTGTGACGTATACCTGAATTCCCTTTTTTGTATTTTATAAACTAAAATGAAAATGTCTTTTGTGCTATAATAATTTGACTTTCCCTTTAACTCTTTAAAGTTATGACAGACTGGTGAGTTACCATCTCAACACATGTGAACATACTCCCTAATCACACAACAGTGAAGCAATCATGATGTTCAGTCCTAATTCAGATGGGTTTTGGTGCATTCTTCTGATTGATGCTTTTGATCTCAGATTATCACAGCAGTCATTGTGATGGGTGTTAGATAGCTCTGCTGATCTTCAGCTCCATGGGAAGTGCACTTTGTCCTGTCCTCTTGATTCTTGTGCTGTTGTTTGCTGAGAGGATTGCAGTACTGCCTTGCAAAATTGATGTTTCCAGGTGTTGACTTGGGTTAGCTATTTCTTGCTGGTATCACTAAAGCCTTAGTTATAAAATATGCACAATATGCATCCCTCTTGTTCTCTCTCTTTGTTGTTCTTTTTATATATATATATATATATATATATATATATATATATATATATATATATATATAATCCTTATCTTCAAGCAGAGGCAAACCTTCCCTAGAGTCTTCTAAAGCTACCAAAACCAATCCTTCTCCTACACAGAACATAGAATCACAGAACTGTTGTGTGGTTGGAAAGGGCAGCCATTACCTAAGCCTACCAAGTCTGCTGGCAAAGCATGGCCAAGGCTCTGGCAAGGCTGAAAGCCCAACAGGACCTAGGTCTCGGTCCCTGGGCTCTGGCAGTTGTCTCTGCCACCCAGGCCTGGGAGCAGATCCTTTATTTTGAGGCTTTCAGGCTCTACTGTCCCCAGGGACTGTGCTCAGGGCTTGCCCTCCTGCTCCATAACCCAAACCCAGGGTTTTTCAGCATCACAACTCCTGCATTTACCTTTTTTTTCTCTAGAAATCACAGCCTCCAATTACCTGCTCTAAGGAGCCCCTGGGGAGGCTTTGTCAGTAACAAGCCCCAGTGGGGCCAATCAGTGCTTCAAGCTGCTTTGGCATTTGCTGCTGACTTCTGGAGCAGTTTCTTCAATCTTCTCTCAGTCCCTGACACCTGGAGTCAGCCCCAAATCCTCCATGGGGCTCATTAGAACACAGAAGTCCCTCAGGAGCTGTGGCTCTGCCTGGATTTCTTCAGGTACTGAAGATTTGTCCAGCTCCTTGGAGCTTTTTCACAGCTAATTGAAGCGTTTCAGAGTGCAGTTAATGAGGAAGATTTCCCACTGGGCCTCATAACCCCTGGGTTGTTTTTAAAGGATGTTTTTATTAGCTGCATTTGAGAGAAGGGAGCTGACAGCAGCACTCTCCATATCACCTTGATCCACAGAATCTCCTCAAGAGGCCTGTCCTCAAAGGAAACACTCTTCCCCAAGATCTGACACTGTATGAACAACTTTGCTTCTCACTCCCTCCACAACCTCCCCATTTCCTGTCATTGCCCACTGGGGCTTACATCACTGTCCCATCAGACTTCTCACTGCAGCTGCAGGTCATAGTTCCATGGAACCAGCTCCCCCTGCTCTCCATAGAGATCTGTCTGCACACAGCCACAGGAGAATTGTTCCCATTTAGAAGGAAAGAAAAACAGTCTGATAAAGTTGCATCAGTAATCAAACCCCTCTGGAACCAGCTGCTCAGCACAAGATGTCTCTCAGTAGGCTGTCTCTCTCCAAGGCATGATCTGAGAAGCAAAGTTTTAGGCAAGTAGATACAAGAGATGAAGAGCAAAAACATCACAGACGTGGCCCAGGGGACAACTGCAGCTTTGCCTCCCTAAAGGTCAAAAGCAGCATAAGGAGAGAGGAACCGGAAATGAACAAAGAATAAGTGCAGAAGCAAATTGGAGAATGATGGAAAGGGCCTTGGGCTGTCCAGTCTGCCCCGGGAAAGGTGACTCCAGAGATGGTCACTGTGTCCTGGAGAGGATGGTACATGACATCTTAATGAAGCAGGGTCTATGAGGTAGTCACCCCCCCCACCCCCCCCCTTTTCTGGTATGACTCTAGTCTACCAAAGCTCTGTTCTGATTTGAAGCAACAGTGCTAATTTCATCATTCCTGATTGTAATGTCTTTCAGAGTTCATTATTTAGAGGTTGCTAAGTCTTCCTAGTAAGCATAATGAATAGTAAGCATTTGGTATTTACAGGTACTCAGTGCATAGTAATTGCAGTAAAGGCATAAGCACTTAGTAATGAGTTCACACTGTAAGTTCTTCTTTTGGTTCGAAACTTCTTAGCTGTGTGCCTCAGCATTGCAAAGGAGCCCGTGTAATATAGTTAAGGTCTGTAGTAAATAGGTATTGCTTTTAAAAGTATTCCTTAGCTAATGTAACATCTTTATGTTCCTTCTTAGACATTGAGTAGAAAAAAAACATACAAATATACAAAAATAGTAAAAAGAAAACAGTTAAAAAAATTTAAAATACAAATATATATAACAAACCAAAACAAAATATTACAACTTAGATACAAAAAGAACAATAAACATACAAAATAATAACAAAAAATAATGATAGAGAACAAATTAAAAACAACAACAAAAATCATAAGGATTGCTAACAAAAAAATAGCTATTAAGAAAAAAACATAGGATTATTAGCAAAAAAAAAAAAAAGGATTATCAAGAGTACTAGATTTAAACAAACAAAAACCTTATAAGGAAAAAATCAAGAAAATTAAAATGAAAAAAATAATAAAAAAGAATTATAGTAAAGAAGAAGTTTAAAAATGAAAAAGCAAAAATCAAATTAACATAGAAAATAGATTAAATACAACAAACAGAAAATAGAAAATTTAAAATAAAAAATATAAGATCAACATTTAAAATTTAAAAAACTAAAAAAAACTAAAAAAAAATTAAAATGCTTACAATAAATGTTAAAAATTAAAACAAAAATTAATTACAATAACAAAATAAAAATAAAAATAATAAATTAAAAAATACAAAAATAAAGAAAAATAGGAAAAAATAGATTAAAATTGACAAAAAAATTAAAAATTATAGATACGTCAAATACAACAAAAATACATTAAACAGTATAAAAATAAATTTAAAAAAGTATACAAATAAATTTTTAAAAAGTATAAATTAATTAAAAATTAACAAAATAAAATAAATAAAAATTTTAAAATATTAAAATATAAAAATAGTTTTAAAATAATTAAAAAAAAACATAAAACAACCAAAAATTTATAATAAGAAAATTAAATTAATAAAAAATAAAATGAAAATATTTAAAAAGAAAATATATACCAAAAAATAATATAAAATTGCAAAAAAAAGAAAAAAAATTAAAGAAATTAGAGAAAAAAAGTAATTCATAAAAAGAAATTAAAAATAAAAAATGTTAAAAAGAGTGTAAAAATAATGTAAAAAAAATGAAATTACAAAAGGAGTAATAAAATCAAAAGAAAATGAAACAAATTTATTTAAAAAAAAAGATTACATTAAAACCAAAAAACCCCAAAATTACTTAAAAAAATTATGGAATCATAGTCTCATAGAATGGTCAGGTTTGGAAGGGACCACAAGGATCGCTAGTTACAACCCCCCTGCCATGGGCAGGGACACGCTACACTAGATCAGGCTGGCCAGAGCCTCATCCAGCCTGGCCTTAAACACCTCCAGGGATAGGGCCTCAGCCACCTCCCTGCACAACCCATTCCAGGGCTTCACCACTCTCACGGGGAAGAACTTCCTCCTCACATCCAGCCTGAATCTCCCCACTCACAGCTTCATTCCATTCTCCTTAGTCCTATCACTTCCTGACACCCTACGAAGTCCCTCCCTGGCATTCTTGTAGGCTCTCTTCAGATACTGGATGGCCACAATAAGGTCACCTCAGAGCCTTCTTTTCTGTCAACTGCAATCATCGCAACGAACAATGGCAGAAGAATCAAGACTATGAGGAAACAGCATTTCCCATGGAGTCCAACATCGATCACAATAACTGTTATGATAATCTGAGATCAAAAGCATCAATCAGAAGAATGTACCACAGCACCATGTGAATTAGGACTGAATATTATGGTGGTTTGATTGTTGTGTGATTAGAGAAAATGTTCATATGGACTTAAATGTTATCTCACCAGTTTGCTGTAATTTTACACACTTAGAGGGAAAAATTACATTTCATTCTAACACCACATGCATTGTCATTGTAGGCTGGAAACAAAAACAAATAAATACCTGAAAAAAGGGGGGGAAAGAGGGAATAGCCCATAGCAAAAATAGTTTTTAATGGTACCAACAAGAGATAGTTAGCTCATGTCAACACCTAGAAACATCAACTGTGCTAAGTGCTGCAACCCTCTCACACAAGACAGCACGAACACGGCACAACTGTCATGAAAATGACAGTCAGCAAACCTGCCTAGCACTGACCTCAGTGACTGTCACTGTAATCCAAGATGTCAACAGAAAGCATCTAACTTATAACTGAGTTTCATGACTGCTTAACTGTTGTGTGAACATTAAGGGATCAGTATTACTAGGATGAGCAAAAACCACATTATTATGGTAATTTTCTATGGGCAAAGCAATGAAGCTCCTTTGCTCTTGCTGTTTGCCTGCAAGTTTTCTGTCTGTGAAGCTAGAGCCTGGCCAGATCTACCTTTACAGATGAAAGAAATCTTGCTACCATTAAACAATTCATGATTTTTGACCATCCTAGAGAAAAATAAAGATGCATAACATACCCTAAAGCAGATTGTAAAAAAACAGTGCTGATATTCATAATCAGCCACTTAATCATCATGAAGATTAATCCCAGAGAGAACTATGGTAACATGGGCCAACCTGACAGGCAATAATGGATTTCTTTGAGCTTACAGACTGTGGGTGAACCTTTTCAGATGTGTTTAATAGGGTGTTGCAGTTTGGGCTGGGTGCCCTCTGCTACATGAGGTGCTTCCTGTGTCCAGAGGTCCAGCCCAGTGGGTGGACACAGGAAACTAGGTATTTCTACCATAATTCTCTGCACCACCACTATAAGATCCAGTGCGAGGTCTGGCACCTCCTCTTTCTTCCTCGCCGTCGCCCGGTAACTGGGGGAGATGTTGTCTCCCGGCCATGGGCCTGGCTAGGCCCAAGGCCACGGGGGGATGGGCAGTCTCAGATCTGGCCAGCTGAGACTAGCCTATCAGTGGGGAGGGGGGGAAGAAGGAGCCCTGGGGGTCTTGGATGTACCCCCAGGTGGGGATGGATCTTCCTGGGTATGTTTTGGATTTCTTTTGTCACTGTGCTTCTGGTTCTCTGTAAACATTGACTGCTTTTCATTTAAACTTCCATCACTTTTGCAATCTGTTTGTCTGAGTTGTTATTTTTGCCCGTGGTGGGGAGGGGGGCTGCCTCAACCACTACATAGGGATACCCAGATTTGATGTAAACATGTTTGTTAATTATAGTAGTAATAATTGTAGTAATGAGAGTGAAGTGGCAAATTGAGAAATTGGCTGTTGGTCAGCCAAACAGGCTAATGTTACTACTGAAACTTTAGCTCAATTGCTTTTAGATCCAAATAGTTTAAGGCATGCATATTTACAGAATAGAGCTGCTGTTGATTTTTGCTTTTAGCTCATGGTCATGGCTGTGAGGATTTCGAAGGCATGTGTGTTTAATTTGTCTGATCACAGTCATCAAGTTATAAAGGATTGCTGGTTGGAAAACTCATACAATCATGTTAAAAATGTAAATCCTTTTGATCAATGGTTTCAATCTTGGTTGGAAAATCTGTCTCCTTGGTTGTTGGGTCTGCTCAAGGAGGTTTTAGCTGGATTGGATTGTTGTTTCATTGATTTTGCTTGTTTGCGTATTGCATGTGGAGTATTATGTGAAGTGTAAATGAGGTAACATCTTGAGCTTTCCTTTAAATTTAACTTAATACAATACAATACACCAGGTTGAAAGAGACCTTCAAGATCATTGCATTCAACCCATCAACCATCCAACCCACCTGAACAACTAAACCATGGCACCAAGCACCCATCAAGTCTCCTCCTGAACACCTCCAATGAAGGTGACTCCACCACCTCCACGGGCAGCCGATTCCAATGGGCAATCACTCTCTCTGTATAGAACTTCTTCCTAACATCCAGCCTAAATCTGCCCTGGCACAGCCTGAGACTGTGTCCTCTTGTTCTGGTACTGGCTGCCTGGGAGAAGAGACCAACCTCTGCCTGGCTACAACCTCCCTTCAGGTAGTTGTAGAGAGCAATAAGGTCACCCCTCAGTCTCCTCTTCTCCAGGCTAAGCAACCCCAGCTCCCTCAGCCTCTCCTCATTGGGCTTGTCTTCCAAACCCCTCACCAACTTCGTTGCCCTTCTCTGGACACGTTCCAACAAGTCAACATCCTTCCTAAACTGAGGGGCCCAGAACTGGACACAGTACTCAAGGTGTGGCCTAACCAGTGCAGTGTACAGGGGCACAATGACCTCCCTGCTCCTGCTGGCCACACTGTTCTGATGCAGGATACAGAAGAAAAAGGGGGGAATTGTTGAGGAATGGCTTGAATCTAAGGGACATGGTTCTGTGGAACACTGTTTGAACAGAATGTGTAGGCCACACTCCATCTTGTTGTTTACTGCTCACAGCTAAAATGCTGATGCAGCAAGGTCACTGTGGCCTTGTGGCTGTGCTTGCAGCTGTGTTGTAAAATAATGGGATGAGAAACAAAGACTAGTTAGAAGGGAGTTTTCTGAAATAGCATGTAGACCTAACTGCAAAGTAAGGCCTTCAGCCAGAGACCAATAGAATAATGACATTTATGCATATTTAGCTGAGATGCTTTATAAGCTGTGTATCCGAACAATACAGTTGAAGCGTGCTTATCCATCACATTGATTGCTGCTGTTTCCCCTCGCTGATGACAGTACTATGTGGGGACAATAACACAGCTTATACTGGAAATGGGTCAGGACCCAAGCTGTAGTGCTAGAGGACAGTATGATCCACTTTGTACTGGGATGAGGCCACATCTGTACTGGGAGGGATAAAGGAACCATGTTTGGACTGGGTCTATACTGGAAGGGGGTCAGGGCATCCAGTATGGACTCTGAGTAGGTGCAGTCTGTAATGGGAGGGGTTGGGGTGGGTACTAAGGGATGAGGAGACCTCCTGTTCTGATGGCAGTGCTGCTCTGGAGCACAGCTCTGTCCAGAAGTAGCTCTGGCCTGTCCCTGCCTGCAGTCCCAGCACTGCCACCCAGCAGACAGTGCCAAGCTGCCAGAGCACTCAGGACTTGCCCCAGCACAGAGGCTCAGCAGGAGAGGACAGCCCAAGCTCTGGGGCTCTGGGGCTTTCTGCACTGCTGCTGTGCTGGGACTCTGCCCCTCCACCTCTGCACTCAGGCACTGCCCTGCAGCTCCACAGAAGCCTTGAGGAAGCAACTCAGAGAAACAACTCCCTGCAGGGTCCTTTATTATGTTCAGCACACCCAGGGAGCACAGCTCCTCATGTCTGCAGCCTCTGGTCACAGCAGACAGGACAACACTGAACCAGAAATGGTCTGAAGAAAGACATTTGTGTGGGAACAACATTCTCACAAGAGAAACAGCACCAGCAGGAGCCAGAAGTCGAGCAACCAGGTCTGGCCTGCACTGAGTGACATCAGAACTGCTCTGCAGCAGAAGACAAAGTGTTTATTACTTCTGAAAGCATCCAGAGATCAGTTTGCTCAGGGCAGCCTTGAGCTCCTGGTTCCTCAGGCTGTAGATGAGAGGGTGACTGCTGGAGGCACCACTGAGTACAGAACTGACACCACCAGGTCCAGGGATGGGGAAGAGATGGAGGAGGGCTTCAGGTAGGCAAAGAAGGGTGGTGAGAAACAAGGAGACCACAGCCAGGTGAGGGAGGCAGGTGGCAAAGGCTTTGTGGCGTCCCTGCTGAGAGGGGATCCTCAGCACTGCCCTGAAGATCTGCACATAGGACACCAAAATCACACAAAAAACAGACAGATGAAAAAGAGACACTAAGCACAAGTAGCCAAAACCCCTGGGTAGGATGTGGAGCAGGAGAGCTTGAGGATCTGGGGAATTTCACAGAAGAAATGGTGCACAGCATTGCCTTGGCAGAGGGGCAGGGAAAATGTATTGGCTGTGTGCAGCAGAGCAGTGAGAAAGCCACAGGCCCAGGCAGCTGCTGCCAGGTGGAGACAAACTCTGCTGCCCAGGAGGGTCTCATAGTGCAGGGGTCTGCAGATGGCAATGTAGCGATCGTAGGACATGGTGGTGAGGAGAAAATACTCTGCTGAAATGAAAAAGGCAAAGAGAAAGACTGAGCAACACATCCTGTGTAGGAGATGTCCCTGGTGTCCCTCAGGGAATGGCCATGGATTTGGCACAGTGGTGGAGATGGCACCCAGGTCAAGGAGGGCGAGGTTGAGGAGGAAGAAGTACATGGGGGTGTGGAGGTGGTGGTGCCAGGCTATGGTGGTGATGATGAGGCCATTGCCCAGCAGGGCAGCCAGGTAGATGGCCAGGAAGAGGCAGAAGTGCAGGAGCTGCAGCTGCCTTGTGCCTGGGAATGGCAGGAGGAGGAAGTGGCTGATGGAGCTGCTGTTGGACATTTGCTGCCCTTGTGCACAGTGCAGTAGCCAAAAGGCAAAGGCAGTCACAAGTCAATGGAGCACAACCAAAGCCATTTCTCAGCCCCTGATACAGAGACTGAAGTTTCTTTGGAGGAGACCTCCCTCCAGCTCTGTTGCTGGACTCTTTGTGCTGGACTGAGCATGCAGGGAAGAGCAGAGACTCTTCCTGCTTCCTGCTGCTGAGTCAGTCTGCTCTGCAGCAGGGCAGTGGTGGAGGCAGCAGCAAGCTCTGGTGTCCACTGTCAGAGGAAAGAGTCCCAAAGCAGAAAGGCTTCTCAGCATCTCCCAGTGCTAAGGAGAGAGGGTAGAAAAAGGCAGTTCCTGAATGTTTTAGGCTTTTGTACTCCAGCTGCCCACATCTCCCCCCCAGAGTGCTCTGGCTGTCACAAGTTCTCATACACAGCATTTCTGCTGCCCTCAGGGGGAACAGAGAGAGCAGAAGCCTGCAAGGCAAGAGGCTGCTTGGCCCCTGCTGCCACTTCCCCACTTCTCTGGGCTTGTGTCCTGCTGAGCTGGAGCTGATCACACTCCCATGTGCCTCTGAAGAGCCACCAGACAGTGCTGAGAGCAGAGGGATCCACCACAGACCACTCAGTGTCTCAGCCTCTCTCAAGGTCTCAGCACACACTTGCAGCCCAGCACACTCAGGGCTCATTGCAACACCCAATGGCATTTCCTCTCCTGTGGCAGCTCTGCCTCTGCTGCAGCTCTGGCTGCAGAGGAGGTGCTTCACACCTTGGAGCCCATGACCCTGAGGGCAGAGGCTTTTCGGGGGATGGGGGGAGAAGAGGCCAGGGCATGCTCAGAGGAAGGATCTGGTCTGGAGGGGATCAGATGGAGATGTCTGATGCTACCTCCACAACATTGTTGGGTTCAGTTTCCTTTCCTTCATGATCAGATCCCTGCTCCTGGAGGTTCTCACCCTGGCAGGAGTGTGCTGGGGGATGGATTTGCCCTGCTCACAGAGCCCAGCCCAGCCCCTCTGCACTCACCTACAGAAACCTGCCTGTTGCAGGGCACTGGCTGGAGGCATCCTGAGGAGTCCAGCCAGGGTGCTGCTGCTGCTGTCCACAGGCAGAGGAGTGGCTGAAGGCTCTTGAGGAGGCTCCCAGCAGACCTCCTGACCACTCCAAGATACACCTCCCCAGTTCAAGGACCTGTTCCAACTTGAATGGTCCTTGCTACCTCTCTTTCTCTCCCACTCTCCCTTGTCCTCAGAACAGGAAACTGCAAACACAGACTCAGGAACTCTTTCTCTTTAGAGCAGACCCTGCTTGGACCTTGTCCTTGAAAGATCCCTTTGGAAGTTCCTGGTGCTGAGCTGCAGCTGTGAGCAGCCCTGATACCCCCAGCAGCAGCCTCTCCAGAGCAGAAGGACCCTGCCCCACCCTGCTCTGCAATGCCAGGGGTGGCTCCTTTCACCCCAGAGCTCCCCACAGCCAACATCAGCTGTGGCTGTGCCAGCTGTAGGAGATGCCTCCAGAATGCACCTGCACCACCCTGCACCCACAGCCTCACCGTGTCAGTGACTGCCGTGACTTCTCCTCCTGTGAGCTCTCAGCATCCTCCCAGTCCTGGCCACCTCAAGCTCTCTCTGCCTTCCTCATCTCCCTGAGATCCTCTGGCAGTGTCCTCAGCCCTGCTGTGCTGTGCAGAGGAGCTGCTCCTGGCCAGAGCTGTCTCTGCAGCACTGCCTGCTTGCCAGCAGCACCGTCCAGCCCAGGAGCCTGGCCTGGCTCAGCACAACAGAACAGCCCCAGGCATTTAAAGGAGCCCTCTGGTGGCTTTGTTGCCCAAGTCCATGAAACTCAGAGACTGAGAAGCTGATGAAACCTCTCCAGAAGTCAAAGTCAGATTCAAACTCTGAAGTTTCTTCTACTCTTAGCAGTCCCAGTGAAACAAACTGGGAAAGGGTCCCCAGGGTCTCCTTAGAGCAGGAGACAGTGGATGAAGGGAAGCATCACTGGAGGCACTGAAGCATCTCCAGGCTGTGGGGAGAGCAGAGACCTGAGGCAGTGCTGAGAGGTCAGGACAAGCAGCTCAAGGGGGCTCTGCTGCTGAGCAAACCTGGAGGGGTTCCTGATCCAAAGGGCCAAGCCCTGACCCCCAGCCCCTGGCAAGGCAGATCCTGTCCCTCACCTGTGGCTCTGGGCTCAGCTGGGGGCAGTGGGGAGTGAGGATGAGCAGTGACCAGGGTAGGAACCTGACAGGATTGCTGTGGTTTGCTTGCAAAGAGACAACTCCTGCTGAAAAGGAATGAAATGTACCTTTAAAAATACTTTTTATCAGACGCTTTGTGCACTAAAAACCTCTCCAATTATCTGCAGAAACCTTGGCAATAATGAGAGGTTCAGCGTATTTTAATGAACCCATGGAGTATTTTGGGCTGATTACATCATCCTTAGTACTGCCAGAAGACTCTGCCAAGGTACTGCCAAGAAGCCTCTTAACAAGTCCAAGCAGAAGAAAACTCCAAAGTCTTGAAGCACTGATTGGCCTCCCTGAGGCTTTTCCTGACAAAGGCTCCCCAGGGCTCCTTAGAGCATTGTTAGAGGCCAGGGTTGCAGGGAGACAAAGGCAAAGTGCAGGGCAGAAAAGCTTGCCTTTGGTCTGTGAAGCAGAAAGGCCAAGCCCTGACCACTGCCCTTGCAATAGAAGAACCTCAAAGCCTCTCCTAACTGTCCCATGCTTGCAGCTCTTCCTCAGGCTGCTGACAAAGATCTTGCTTCCCCACCCAGCTCTCCCCCTGCCATTTCCATCCCCTCCCTGAGCTGTCTCAGCTCTCCCTACCATTTCCTAACACCTCTGGATGGCCTCCTGCATAGCAGATCTGCTTTTTAAGGGATATTTCTTTGGCCTCATCTCCACTCTGAACCTTCCAAGCTGCACTGTGTGAAGGTTTTGGTGTCTCCCCACTCTCCAGAAGAGCTTCATCCTCCCTGAAACCACCCTTCAGTCATGTGCACACTGCTCTGGTAGCGCCCTAAGCCTCCATTCACCAGGCTGAAGCAGCCAGGTCCCTCAGTCTCTCACAGAGATGTCAACCCCCATCCTGGCAGATCTTCTCTGTAGTCTCTCCAGTTCCTTCCTTCTCCATCAGACTGCAGAGTCCAACACCCAGACACCAAGCATCCAGGTGTGACCACAGCAATGCTGAGCCCAAGGGAGGACAACTTCTCTGTCTGGGTGGCCACACGCCTACTGTCATGGCCCAGCTGCAGTTGGCCTTTCTTCACTCTCTGCAGGGTTTGCTCCATTCCAGGGCATTGGGAATGGTTCCTCCCAGACCCTGTGGTGCCTTTCTGACTGGGCAAGTGTGGTGGTTTGGACCTGGCTGGTGGCTTAATGCCCACCAAAGCCACTCTGTCACTCCCTTTCTTAAATGGATAGGGGAGAGGGGAAAGATAACAAAAGGCAGTGTAAGATAAAAGCAATTTAACACTCAGGATAGGCACAAGCAATAGACCACACAGGGTGAAAGCAGAGAGAGAGAGAAGTGAATCTCTACGCCCAGCAGCACAGGGAGGTGGTCTCAGGCAGCAGGGCTCTGTGCAGAGTGGTCCCTCTGCAGGACAAAATCCATGGACCAATCTCCTTCCCACTTTGCTCTTATAGCTGAGCTGACCACACATGGCATGGAGCACTCCTTTGGCCACTTCAGGTCAGCTGGCCTGGCTGTGTCCCTCCCAAGATCTGCCCCCCCTCAGCATACCCTTGGGGCAGGGAAATGTTGGAAAAGCACAGCCTGAGTGCTCAGCTGAGCAGCAGCCAAAACACTGCTGTGTTACCAACACCCAGCCACAGCCCTGCAGCACTAGCAGGATGCTCAGAGGAGAATTAACTCCAGCTCAACCCAAATAGCAGGCTCATTGACAGGGCTTTAAACTAGCTTCGAAGGGGAAGGTGTTGAGAATGGCTTAAATCTAAGGGACATGTCTCTGTGGAACAGCTGCTTGAGCAGAATATGTAGGCCTTACTCCATCTTGTTGTTTTACTGCTCATAGTTAGCTGCCTTGCTGAAGCAGCAAGGTCACTGGCCTCGTAGCTGTTCTCGCAGCTGTGTGTTTGCAAGATAACTGGATGGGAAAGGAAGAGCTAGGTAGATAATTGGATGGGAAAGGAAGAGCTAGTGAGAAGGGAGTTTTTCTGAGATTGTACACAGAGCCTTTGATATTGTACACAGACCTAATTGCAGGTGGGCTGGATATTATAAGTCGCTTCAGTCAGAGACCAATAGAATAGTGAGCTTGTGCATATTTAGCTGAGATGCTATATAAGCTGTGTATCGGGCAATAAAGTGGAAGCGTGCTTATCAATCACATTGATTGCTGCTGTCTTCCCTCGCCGCCCTCCGACATCTGGCGCCTAGAACAGGGACGGACGATCCGTGGGGTAAGGGAGAGAACCCGACGCGGGATAGGAGGCCTGCGGAGACCTTCTTGCGGTCGGGGGGTGGTGAGCCCGGAAAAGCATCAATTAGCAGCGAATCAGGGGCAAAAGTGCGACTCAACGCTGGCGTAGGGAGTTCGTACGTGGCCTGAGCGGTTTCCTGAATTGGAATTAAGCTCGCCGTCCGGGTAAGGCTGCTACTCGACTTCCACGGGTTTTTGAAGGCTGCACTAAGGGATGGAAAGTGAAGTAGCCCTTAACTTATTTTTAAGTTTCCCAGAGAAACGCAGGTAGAGGATGTGGATTTAAAGAAGCATCCTGAACGTTTATTACAGTTTGGTAGGGAGAATGGTTTTTCAATCGTCCAGAAGATGTGTTAGTGTTGATGTATTGGAGAGAATATGGAAACACAAACTGTGGGACTTGATCATAGATGGTGACAAAATGCGTAAAGCTGCAAAGCGGCCGGGGAGAGGCACGTGAAGCACTCCGCGAAACAGAAGAGG
>JAAWVA010000758.1:0-18277 GCA_015227895.2 Colaptes auratus | reverse complement strand
GGTGGGTGGTACTGCAGCTCCGCCTCTGTGCGGGGTGGGGGGTTGTGGGTGTGGTGGGTGGTACAGCAGCTCCGGCCTCTTGTGCAGGGGGGGTGGGGGTGGTACTGCAGCTATGGCCTCTTGTGCGGGGTGGGGGTGGTACTGGGACTGCAGCTCTGGCCTTTGGGGTGGAGTGTGTGGTGGTGGCGGTGGTATTGCAGCTCTGGCCTTTGTGGACCCTTAAGAGAGGTGGTAACACTGACCAGTCAGGGGCTTCTCTTGCCCCTGTGCATGGGAAGCAGTTTAGCTGGGCTCTCCTCAGAGGTTTTTACGCTTGTATTAAAATCAAAGAAACAAAAAGCCCCAGACGAAACTGACAGTTGAGGCTGTGCCTTTTAGGCTAGGAGCTACAGTTGATGTAAAAAGGAAAACAAGAAAGCAATAATTCTGAACGAATTTCATTGGTAGATGAGTGGAATGTAGTTTTACCATCTTAAACTCAACCTCTCGCTCTCTCTCTTTCTGCTGGAATGCATGCATGCAGACACTGCTTATCAGCAGACGTGAGAAGCAAAACTAATTTCTTAACAACACTTGGAGCTAACTGAAATTTCCCCTAACATTTCTCCTCCTCTTTTCTTCTAATGACCTAGAGGGAAAAGGAGGGAGATGTTTGTGGGGAGCAAGGTGGAGTCCTCCAGCCCAAGGAGGATTCGGTGTTTGTGTTTTCCCCTTTGTAAATACTTGTATAATTGTAAGTACTGCATGTTCTGTACATACTCATTGCTTTCCATTTTCGCTTGTACAACACAGTTTCATTCGCTTCTCCAACCAGGCTGAGCTGAGTTTTTGTTGTTAAACCATCACACTACAACAGAAACAAAAAAAACTAAAGGAGGACAACTGGTTTTAAGTAAGTGATACAGATTTTATATTTATGCTTTCAAACCCTGTTTTGCTGTCTATAGTATTTGCTTCTATATTCTAGAAGCCTTTGCATGTAATAGAAGAGATGCAGTAGGGGTGATTTCAAAGCCTTTTGACTCAGGAATTAATACTATTCTTCAATATCTAAGTTAACAGGAGAGATTTTTAGTTGGATTTTCAGTCTTAGAGTGAGTTGGCTTAGCTCTCAGCGAATCGAGAGGATTTCCGTCCCCTGAAAGGGGGCTCAGCTTTCTTCAGCGGTGGGGCTCGGCTCCCTTTGGCGGAGGATGTTTGAAGTCCCCTGACCCTACCAATCCAACTCCATAGCTGTCCTGTTTAATTAGATGTAGAAGAATGGTATTAGTTTTTATGAAAACAGGCTTTAAAATGAGCTGCATGAGGTTCAGAAATACATAAATTTGGAGTGTGTATCTACAATACACAATGAGTGGGTTTGCCTTTGAGTGTTCTAGGGTTGAAAATTATTGATTTTGCTGTGGGGTTGTTTTTCTTTTGAATGGAAAATCATCTGAACAGAGGTTGGCTGAGCTTGATATAGGGAAAATTTAACCTTTTTGTATAAAGTAAGAAATAACATGGGTGAAGACTAGCCTTTTGTATAAAATAAGAGTTTTAAACTGTCAGTGTCAAAGGAGGAAATAACCACAACGGATAGCGAAGTTGCTGATAAAAGATGAAAAGCATACGCAGTACCCACAGAAAATAGGGAAACACAAAACAGATTTCTGAGACAGAAACGGTCCCGCTTCCTCTTTAACAAAAATATGTTGAGTTTCCGAAACTTTAGGAGAGGTCCTATCTGTGTCCAGCACTGTAATCTAGCCTGCAAAACTCCCTAAATTGAGTTGTGGAGTTCATCTTTTTTCCACAGATCACTTTCTGGTGACCCTGGCAACACCACGCCTCTGTTTGGCTACGGGACCTGCCGAGGAACAGGATCTCTCTGGGCGCCCCCTCCGAGGCTTTTTGGGCAGAGCTCCTTTAACTCACTCGGATCACCCCAGGAATAGAGAAGAGCCACCAGGCAGGGAAAGGTACAGTTTGAAGGGAAAGAGGTAACCTGTAAGCCATAAGGGCATGACCTATGAGTGAGATAGAAAAATTGCCACCTGAGGTAAAAGAGGTCATGGGTTGGAACCAGGGGGTTCCAAAGGTGGTATAAGCATTGTTTTATTGTTTCTTTATTACAGGCATTGTGTATATTTTATGTGTATGGGATCAACAGTATCCCTTAAGGTATTGTAGGTTTGTGTTTCTATTAAAAACTAACAAAAAATTCCCGATGAAGCAAAAAAGCCTAAGGAAATCAAGAATGACAACCCTCGTGACACATGCGAAGGAAGGTCCCCCATTTTTGAGTAAGCGATACGCACTTCATAGTTGTTTTCAAACTGTGTGTCGCTGTACTTGGAATGCGTTTTCACATTCTTGAAGCCTTCGTGTGTAATAGAAGAGATCCATCAGGGGTGATTGGAAAGTAGCTACATAGCAATTGATACCATTTTTTACTATATATGTAAACAGATTTTTTTTTAGTGGTTTGTTTTTTAGTTTTAGGGTATTTGTTGTGTATTTGGTGGGTGAGGGGGAAAAGGGGTTTATTTGTATGAAACTGAGAAGCAAAAAAGTCCAAAGAAAAAAGAATGACGACCCTCGTGACACACGCAAAGGAAGGTCCCCTGGTTTTGACCAGTGATACACATTGCATAGTTGTTTTCAAACTGTGCGTTGCTGTGCTTGGAACTTGTTTTTACATTCTAGAAGCCTTTGTGTGTAACGGAAGAGATCCAATGGGGTGATTGCAAAGATTTTCATATAGCAATTGATAATATTCTTGCCTATCCCTGTATATGGCAGATAGTTTTAGTTGGATTTTTAGTTTTAGGGTGAGTTGGCATAGTGCTTTCAGTGAAAGAACAGAATTCTGTGGCAGCTCATGTGTGTGACTCTGAAATGAAGTGGTGAGCTGGGCTGGTGGGGGGCCGCTCTGAGATGCAGTCAAGTGATGAAGTGGTGAGCGGGGCTGGTGGGGGGCGCTCTGAAATGCAATGAAGCGATGGGCAGGACTGGACTGGGGGGGCGCTCTGAAATGCAATGAAGCGATGGGCGGGACTGGACTGGGGGGGCACTTGGAAATACAATGAAGCGATGGGGGCGTGCTCTGAAATGAAATGAAGCGATGGGCGGGGCTGGACTGTGGGGGGCGCTCTGAAATGCAATGAAGCGATGGGGGGTGTCTCTGAAATGAAGCGATGGGCAGGGCTGGACGGGGGGGGTGCTCTGAAATGCAATGAAGCGATGGGCAGGACTGGACTGGGGGGGCGCTCTGAAATGCATGAAGCGATGGGCGGGACTGGACTGGGGGGCACTTGGAAATACAATGAAGCGATGGGGGCGTGCTCTGAAATGAATGAAGCGATGGGCGGGGCTGGGGGGGTGGGGGTGCTCTCTGAAATGCAATGAAGCGATGGTGGGGTGCTCTCTGAAATGAACGATGGCAGTGCTGGACGGGGGGGGGGTGCTCTGAAATGCAATGAGTGATGGGCTGGACTGACTGGTGGGGGGCTCTCTGAGAGTCAATGAAGTGGTGAGCTGGTCTTGGGGTGGCCTCTCTGAGATGAATGAGGTGATGGGCTGGACTGAATTGGGGGGGGGGCTCTCTGGGATGCAATGAGGTGATGGGCTGGACTGAATTGGGGGGGGCTCTCTGGGATGCAATGAGTGATGGGCTGGACTGATTGGGGGGGGCTCTCTGGAATGCAATGAAGTGATGGGCTGGACTGAATTGGTGGGGGGCTCTCTGGAATGCAATGAAGTGATGGGCTGGACTGAATTGGTGGGGGGCTCTCTGGAATGCAATGAAGTGATGGGCTGGAGGACAATTGTGGGGGGCTCTCTGGAATGCAATGAAGTGATGGGCTGGACTGAATTGGGGGGGGGCTCTCTGGAATGCAATGAAGTGATGCTGGACTGAATTGGGGGGGGCTCTCTGGAATGCAATGAAGTGATGGGCTGGACTGAATTGGGGGGGGGCTCTCTGGAATGCAATGAAGTGATGGCTGGACTGAATGGGGGGGGCTCTCTGGAATGCAATGAAGTGATGGGCTGGACTGAATTGGGGGGGGCTCTCTGGAATGCAATGAAGTGATGGGCTGGACTGAATTGGGGGGGGCTCTCTGGATGCAATGAAGTGATGGCTGGACTGATTGGGGGGGGCTCTCTGGAATGCAATGAAGTGATGGCTGGACTGAATTGGTGGGGGGCTCTCTGGAATGCAATGAAGTGATGGGCTGGACTGAATTGGTGGGGGGCTCTCTGCGTTCAATGAAGTGGTGAGCTTGTCTTGGGGGGGGGCCTCTCTGAGATGAAATGAGGTGATGGGCTGGACTGAATTGGGGGGGGGGCTCTGGAATGCAATGAGTGATGGGCTGGACTGAATTGGTGGGGGGCTCTCTGGATGCAATGAGGTGATGGGCTGGCTGAATTGGGGGGGGGCTCTCTTGGATGCAATGAGGTGATGGTGGACTGAATGGGGGGGGCTCTCTGGGAATGCAATGAGGTGATGGGCTGGACTGAATTGGGGGGGCTCTCTGGAATGCAAGAAGTGATGGGCTGGGCTGTGACTGAATTGGGGGGCTCTCTGGAATGCAATGAAGTGATGGGCTGGACTGAAATTGGGGGGGGGCTCTCTGGAATGCAATGAGTGATGGGCTGGACTGAATTGGGGGGGGCTCTCTGGAATGCAATGAAGTGATGGGCTGGACTGAATTGGGGGGGGGCTCTCTGGAATGCAATGAAGTGATGGGCTGGACTGAATTGGGGGGGGGCTCTCTGGAATGCAATGAAGTGATGGGCTGGACTGAATTGGGGGGGGCTCTCTGGAATGCAATGAAGTGATGGGCTGGACTGAATTGGGGGGGGGCTCTCTGGAATGCAATGAAGTGATGGGCTGGACTGAATGGGGGGGGCTCTCTGGAATGCAATGAAGTGATGGGCTGGACTGAATTGGTGGGGGGCTCTCTGGAATGCAATGAAGTGATGGGCTGGACTGAATTGGTGGGGGGCTCTCTGGATGCACTGAAGTGGTGAGCTGGATGGGTGGGGGGCTCTCTGAGACGCAATGAAGTGACGAGCGGGACTGGACTTGTGGGGGGGGGTGGGTGGGGGGGGTGGGGGCTCTCTGAGATGCAATGAAGTGATGAGCAGGACTGGACTTGGGGGGGGGGGCCTCTCTGTAATGCAATGAAGTGAGGAGCGGGACTGGACTGGGCGGGTGGGCTCTCTGAAATGCAATGAAGTGAGGAGCAGGGACTGGACTGGGGGGGGGGAGGTGCTCTGAAATGCAATGAAGTGATGAGCGGGACTGGACTGGGGGGGCTCTCTGACCTGTATCTCCTTAGGAACTTAGTAAATTGTAGGATGGTCAGTGTGGAAGCAGGGGAAGTTCCTAAAAGAACCTGAAAGGTGAGAAACCTTGTTGATGTTTTGAGTGTGGGGGTGAGCACGGTCATAACTGAGACATAGAAAATATCTACGAAGCAAGCAGGAGTCCCGATCTGTGGTCCCGTCTCTACGGGGAGCATGGCCAGAGACGGACGAAGCAGAAGTTGTGAATGAGAGCGTGGCTGATGGTTGTGTGTTTAGGACCGGTCGTTGTTACTGTAATATTTGTTGTGAGATTTGTGTGCGAGGCGGGGGAAAGGGGTTTGTGTTTGTATTAAATGAAGAAGCAAAAAAAAAAAATCCTGGATGAAGCAAAAAAAGCCTCAAGAAATAAAGAATGCCAGCTCCCTCAACACACAGAGAGGAAGGCTGCCTTTTAAAATTAATTGATAACTACAAAAAGGCTGTTTTTCAACCTTGCATTGCTCTATTTGGAATTTGTTTATACGTTCTGGAAGCCCTTGTATGTAACAAGGGATCCAGCGGGGGTGATTGCAAAGCCTATATAGCAATTAGTAGCATTTGTTACTGCCTATGTAAACAGGAGAGATTTTTAGTTGGGTTGTTAGGGTGACTTGGCTAAGGTATCTCAGGAAAGGAAGAGAATTTCCCTCCCCCCAGATGTTGGCAGCTGGGCCCCCGTCGTTAAAGCCTCTAAGAGGCCAGCTCATGCTGACCCTCCCCCCGATCCTACCAATCCCACTCCATAGCTCTCCTGTTCAAGTAGATGTGGAAGAAGAGTATTAACTTGTATGAAAGGAGGCTCTGAAATGAGCTACATGGAGTTCTGAAATGTATAAGGATACAGTGTGCTTTTGCAATAAGCAAAGAGTGGATTTTCTTTTTGTGTATTCTGTGTTGTGAAAAGGCGGTACTGAGTTGCATTATACAAAATGGAAACTGGATCAAAGTGTAGGGGATAAGGGAGATCTCTTAAGAACATAAGGTATTGTAGGATTGTCCATGTAGAACCAGGGGAAGTTCCTCAAAGAACCTAAAATGTTAGAAACGTACATTGTTTGGAGCGTGCAGCTGAGCGTAGGCACAATTGAGATGTGGGAAAAAAAAATGAGTTGGAGTCCTGATCCGTGGTTCTGCGTCTGTGTGACAGCACGGCCAGAGGCAGATGGAGTGAAAAATGTAAATGGGTGTGTGGCCAGTAATTGTATGCTTAGGACCAGTCAGAAAGCAAGAGAAATTCCTTTCAGTAAAAGGATGGTGGCTCTGTCAAGCTGGGCTACCTCAGACCGGGCTCGGCGGGGCTCCGGTCCCCTCGGCGGTGCCTGGCGCTGCCGAGGTTGGCTCTTAGCTCAGCTTTTTCCTGGCTTCCTCGGGCTCCCTTCCAGGTAAGTTCTCCGTTGCTCTCCGGGGTTCTTCTGTGTCGGCATGTTTAAAATGTTTGCATGCTCTCGGAGGGGATTAAAACCCCTAGGAGGCCAGCTAACCCTGATCATCCCCCCCCCAACTTCATAGCTCTCCTGTTTAACTAGGCATAGAAGTACGGTATTAACTTGTCTGAAAAGAGGCTTTGAAATGAGGTTCTGAAACATGTAAACTTACCGTGTGTGTATCTAATACACAACAACTGGATTTTCCTCTGTGTGTGTTGTAGAGTTTTTAAATACTCATTGGTTTTGGTGTTTGGATGTTTGTTTGAACGGAAAACCTTCTGAATAGAGGCCGGCTGAGGCGCTTCCCATGTACGGTGGCAAGAGACACACACACCCCCCCACCCCCCCCACCAGTCAGCGTTGCCACCCCTCCTAAGGGGGTGTGTGTGCATCTGTGATGGGTGTGGAGCTATCCAAAGGGAAGGTAGGCACATGTGGGTGCCAATGGAGGGTCTCCTGTGGGTGTATTGGATGGTTAGGGGTAGTTGCTGTTGGTGGTGGCAGGCAACCCGAAATGTCCAACTGGAAGCTTCCTTTGTGGCCCCTAGACCCACCTCAGATGCCATCAGAACCGCTTGAAAGGCATGTTAACAGACCAGTTAGGGGCTTCTCTTGCCCTTGTGCATGGGGAAGCAGCTTTGCTAGGCTCTGTTCAGAGGGCTTTCCATTCAAATTAAAAGCAAAGAAACCAAGAATAACCCCACAACAAATAAAAGAAGAAACAGTGACAAATTCGCGCAGATACACACAAAGGAAGGACCACTGTTTTTAATTGATTCACCTTTTATAGGTATGTTTTGAAAATTTGTTTTGCTCTACTTGCGATTTGCTTTTCCATTCTAGAATCATTTGCATCTTACAGAGGAGAGCCGGTGGCGGTGATTTCAGAGCCTTTTTACTTTCGCAATTAATACCATTCCGGAATACCTGTATGAAGAGGAGAGATTTTTAGTGGCGCCCCGCGGCTCGGCGCCCCGCGGCTCGGCGCCCCGCGGCTCGGCGCCCCGCGGCTCGGGCCCCCGCGGCTCGGCGCCCCGCGGCTCGGCGCCCCGCGGCTCGGCGCCCCGCGGCTCGGCGCCCCGCGGCTCGGCGCCCCGCGGCTCGGCGCCCCGCTGTAGTAGTAGTTGTTCGTGGTGCTGGCTGCAAGCAACCCTAAATGTCCAACTCAAATATTCTTCTGGGGCCCTCTAGAGGTTCCCCACGTCCCTCCATATCACCCTAACTTCTCCTTTGATACCCCCAGACCCACCTCCGATGTCATCAGAACTCCTTAAAAGGTGTATGAACAGACCAGTTAGGTGCTTCTGTTGCCCTTGTGCCTGGGGGAAGCAGCTTTGCTGGGCTTGGTTCAGAGGGCTTTCCATTTAAATTAAAAGCAAAGAACAAATAAGTCCACAACAAATGAAGAAAGAAATAATGGATGACAAATGTCCCCCGATACACACAAAGGCAAGTCCCCTGTTTTTAATTGATACAACTTTTATAGGTATATCATCAAAATCTGTTTTTGGCTTACTTAGAATTTGCTTTTGCATTCCAGAGGCTGTTGCATCTAATAGAGGCGATGCAGTGGGGGTGATTTTCAAGCCTTTTTACAAGGTAATTAATACCATTCTTCACTATCTGTATAGAGAGGAGTGCTTTTTTTAAACGGGGGCCTTTGCCCTAAGAACCTAATAAACTGTGGAATGGTTTGTGTGGTGGCAGGGGAAGTTCCTGCAAGAACGGAAAATATTTGACCCCTTGTTAAAGTTTTGAATGTGTGGTTGACAATGGGCACCACTGAGATGTAGAAAACATCTACAAAGCGAGAGGGAGTCCCAATCTGTGACAGTTGTGAGTGGGTGCGTGGCCAATAATTGTGGTTTAGGACCGGTCATTACTGTTGTTATTATATTCGTTATGTATTCTGGAAACAATGAATGGGGCTTTTTATGTGAAACAATGAATGGGGCTTTTTATGTGAAACAATGAATGGGGCTTTTTATGTGAAACAATGAATGGGGCTTTTTATGTGAAACAATGAATGGGGCTTTTTATGTGAAACAATGAATGGGGCTTTTTATGTGAAACAATGAATGGGGCTTTTTATGTGAAACAATGAATGGGGCTTTTTATGTGAAACAATGAATGGGGCTTTTTATGTGAAACAATGAATGGGGCTTTTTATGTGAAACAATGAATGGGGCTTTTTATGTGAAACAATGAATGGGGCTTTTTATGTGAAACAATGAATGGGGCTTTTTATGTGAAACAATGAATGGGGCTTTTTATGTGAAACAATGAATGGGCTTTTTATGTGAAACAATGAATGGGGCTTTTTATGTGAAACAATGAATGGGGCTTTTTATGTGAAACAATGAATGGGGCTTTTTATGTGAAACAATGAATGGGGCTTTTTATGTGAAACAATGAATGGGGCTTTTTATGTGAAACAATGAATGGGGCTTTTTATGTGAAACAATGAATGGGGCTTTTTATGTGAAACAATGAATGGGGCTTTTTATGTGAAACAATGAATGGGGCTTTTATGTGAAACAATGAATGGGGCTTTTTATGTGAAACAATGAATGGGGCTTTTTATGTGAAACAATGAATGGGGCTTTTTATGTGAAACAATGAATGGGGCTTTTTATGTGAAACAATGAATGGGGCTTTTTATGTGAAACAATGAATGGGGCTTTTTATGTGAAACAATGAATGGGGCTTTTATGTGAAACAATGAATGGGGCTTTTTATGTGAAACAATGAATGGGGCTTTTTATGTGAAACAATGAATGGGGCTTTTTATGTGAAACAATGAATGGGGCTTTTTATGTGAAACAATGAATGGGGCTTTTTATGTGAAACAATGAATGGGGCTTTTTATGTGAAACAATGAATGGGGCTTTTTATGTGAAACAATGAATGGGGCTTTTTTATGTGAAACAATGAATGGGGCTTTTTATGTGAAACAATGAATGGGGCTTTTTATGTGAAACAATGAATGGGGCTTTTTATGTGAAACAATGAATGGGGCTTTTTATGTGAAACAATGAATGGGGCTTTTTATGTGAAACAATGAATGGGGCTTTTTATGTGAAACAATGAATGGGGCTTTTTATGTGAAACAATGAATGGGGCTTTTATGTGAAACAATGAATGGGGCTTTTTATGTGAAACAATGAATGGGGCTTTTTATGTGAAACAATGAATGGGGCTTTTTATGTGAAACAATGAATGGGGCTTTTTATGTGAAACAATGAATGGGGCTTTTTATGTGAAACAATGAATGGGGCTTTTTATGTGAAACAATGAATGGGCTTTTATGTGAAACAATGAATGGGGCTTTTTATGTGAAACAATGAATGGGGCTTTTATGTGAAACAATGAATGGGGCTTTTTATGTGAAACAATGAATGGGCTTTTTATGTGAAACAATGAATGGGGCTTTTTATGTGAAACAATGAATGGGGCTTTTTATGTGAAACAATGAATGGGGCTTTTTATGTGAAACAATGAATGGGGCTTTTTATGTGAAACAATGAATGGGGCTTTTTATGTGAAACAATGAATGGGGCTTTTTATGTGAAACAATGAATGGGGCTTTTTATGTGAAACAATGAATGGGGCTTTTTATGTGAAACAATGAATGGGGCTGGAAGCAGGGGAAGTTCCTCACAGAACTTCAAATGCTTGACGCCCTGTTGATGTTTTGAGTGTGCGGGTGAGTGTGGGCACGACTGAGAAGTAGAAAACATCTATGAAGCGAGAGGGAGTCCCGATCTGTCCTTCTGTCTCTCTGCAAAGAGCACAGTGGACGATGCAAAAGTTGTTAATGAGAGTGTGGCTTGTAATTGTATGTTTAGGACCTGTCAGCAAGGCGGCAGAAGTTCCTTTCCCTCCAAGAATGGTGGCTCTGTCAAGCCAGGCTACTTCAGACCTGGCTCGGTGGGGCTCAGATCCCCTCGGTGGCGCACGGCTGTGCTGAGGTTGGCTCTTTGCTCAGGTTTTTTTTCTGGCTTCCTTGGTCTCCCCTCCAGGTAAGTGCCGGCCTCTTCTGCTCTCTGGGGCTCTTCTGTATCTGCTTGGAACGTTTGAAATGCCTGCATGTTCTTGGAGGGGTTTAAGACCCCTAGGAGGCTGGTTAACCCGGACCCCCCCCCCCCCCCTCCAACTCCATAGCTCCCTTGTTTAACTAGGTGTAGAAGTGTGGTATTAAGAGGCTTTGAAATCAGCTACATGGGGTTCTGAAATACAGTTTCATAGCTTCAGACAGGGTTGGAAGGGACCAAAAGGATCATCTAGTTCCAACCCCCCTGCCATGGGCAGGGACACTCCACCCTAGATCAAGCTGGCCAGAGCCTCATCCAGCCTGGTCTTAAACACCTCCAGGGATGGGGCCTCAACCACCTCCCTGGACAACTCATTCCAGGGCTTCACCACCCTCACGGTGAAGAACTTCCTCCTCACATACAGTCTGAATCTCCCCACCTCCAGCTTCATTCCATTCCCCCTAGTCCTATCACTACCTGATAGCCTGAAAAGTCCTTCCCCAGCCTTCTTGTAGGCCCCCTTCAGATACTGGAAGGCCACAATGAGGTCACCTCGGAGCCTTCTCTTCTCCAGACTGAACAGCCCCAACTCCTTCAGTCTGTCCTCACAGGAGAGGTGCTCCAGCCCTCTGATCATCCTCATATGTAAACTTGTTTATCTGTAATACACAAAGAGTAGATGTTCCTTTGTGTGTGTTGTAGGGGTTTTTAATATTCATTGGTTTGGGTGTGTGTTGTGTGGTGTTTGTGGGGGGTGGTTTGTTGTGTGTGTTTCTTTTTTTTTTTTTAATTTGAATGGAAAACCTCCTGAAGAGAGGCTGGCTGAGCTCCTTCCCATGCATAGTGGCAAGAGACACCCCCAAAACGGTCAGTATTGCCACCTCTCCTAAGGGGCTCTGTTTGCATCTGTGATGGGTGTGGGGCTACCCAAAGGCAATTTATAGGCATTTGGATGCCAATGGAGGGTCTCCTCTTGGTGTTTTAGTTGGACAGTTAGGGTAGTTGTGAGTTGCCGGTGGCAGGCACTGTAGTTGGTGGTGGCCGGTGGCAGGTGCCGTAGCAGGTGGTGGTGGTGGCTGGCGGCAGGCACCATAGTAGGGGTTGGCTCGGCTCCCTCTTTTGTATCAGCTTGGAATGTTTGAAATGCCTGACTGTGCTGGAGAGGATTAAAACACCTAAGAGGCCAGCTAACCCTCACCCCTCTCCTCCTCCAACTCCATAGTTTTCCTGCCTACCTAGGTGTAGAAGTATGGTATTAATTAGTCTGAAAAGAAGGGCTTTGAAATGAGCTACATGGTGTTCTGAAATATGTAAAATTAGTGTGTCTATAATACACAAAGAATGGATTTTCCTTTGTGTGTGTGGTAGAGTTTTTTAATAATCAGTTTGGTGTTTGCGTTATCCACAGGGATTTTAGGTGCATGTGGGTGCCAATGGAGAGTCTCCTGTGGGTATTCTAGTAGTTGGCTAGGGCTAGTTGTGGTTGGCTGGCAGCAGGTGCCATAGTAGCTGTTGCTGTTTTTGTTGTTGTGGTGGTGGTTGTGGCTGGCTGGTGGCAAGTAACCCTAAATGTCCCACTAAAAGATTCTTTTGGAGCCCTCTAGAGGCTCCCCACATTCCTCCATATGGCCCCAAATTCTCCTTTGATACCCCCAGACCAACCTCAGTTGCCATCAGAACTCCTTACAGGGCATGTTAACAGAGCAGTTAGTGGGTTCTCTTGCCCTTGTGCAATGTGAAGCAGCTTTGCAAGCCTCTGTTCAGAGGGCTTTCCATTCAAACAAATAAACCTCTCAAACCTAAAAAAAGGAAATAAAAATGACAGATGCCCCTTGATACACACAAAGGAATGTCCCCTGTTTTTAACTAATTGATACACCTTATTAGCTATGTTTTTGAAATTTGTTTTGCTCTACTTAAGAATTTGCTTTTGCATTCTAGAAGCCTTTGCGTGTAATAGAGGAGGACCAGGGGGGTGATTTTAAAGCCTTTTTACATGGCTCGGCTCCCTTCGGCTCGGCTCCCTTCGGCTCGGCTCCCTTCGGCTCGGCTCCCTTCGGCTCGGCTCCCTTCGGCTCGGCTCCCTTCGGCTCGGCTCCCTTCGGCTCGGCTCCCTTCGGCTCGGCTCCCTTCGGCTCGGCTCCCTTCGGCTCGGCTCCCTTCGCTCGGCTCCCTCGGCTCGGCTCCTTCGGCTCGGCTCCCTTCGGCTGCTCCCTTCGGCTCGGCTCCTTCGGCTCGGCTCCTTTCGGCTCGGCTCCTTCGGCTCGGCTCCCTTCGGCTCGGCTCCCTTCGGCTCGGCTCCTTCGGCTCGGCTCCCTTCGGCTCGGCTCCCTTCGGTCGGCTCCTTCGGCTCGGCTCCCTTCGGCTCGGCTCCCTCGGCTCGGCTCCCTTCGGCTCGGCTCCCTTCGGCTCGGCTCCCTCGGCTCGGCTCCTTCGGCTCGGCTCCCTTCGGCTCGGCTCCCTTCGGCTCGGTCCCTTCGGCTCGGCTCCTTCGGCTCGGCTCCCTTCCCTTCGGCTCGGCTCCTTCGGCTCGGCTCCCTTCGGCTCGGCTCCCTTCGGCTCGGCTCCCTTCGGCTCGGCTCCCTGAATGGGAGTGTGGCCAGTAATTGTATGTTTAGGACCGGTCGGCAAAGCGAAAGAATTGACTTTCCCTGAAAGTATCGTGTCTCTGTCAAGCCGGGCTACTTCGGACTAGGCTCAGCTCCCCTCAGTGGTGCCCGGCTCTGCTGGCTCTTTGCTCAGCTTTTTTTTGGCTTCCTTGGACTCCCCTCCAGGTAAGTGCCAGCCTCTTCTGCTCTCTGGGGTTCCTCTGTATCAGTTTGGAACGTTTAAATGCCTGCATGTTCTTGGAGTGGATTAAAACCCCTGAGAGGCTGGCTAACCCTGATTCCCCCTCCTCCAACTCCATAGCTCTCCTGTTTAACTAGGTGTAGAATTTTGGTATTAATTTGTCTGAAAAGAAGCTTTGAAATGAGCTACATGGGGTTCTGAAATGTGTAAACTTACCCTGTGTATCTATAATACACAACAAATGGATTTTCCTTTGTGTGCTTTGTAGGGTTTTCTAATACTCGTTGGTTTAGGTGTTTGTCTTTTCTTATTTGAATGGTAAACCTTCTGAACAGAGGCCATCTGAGCTGCTTCCCAAGCACAGTGGCAAGAGACACCCCCCTAACAGGTCATGTTGCCACCCCTCCTAAGGGGCTCTGTTTGCATCTCTGATGGGTGTGGTGCTATCGAAAGGGAATTTAGGGGCATGTGGGTGCCAATGGAGGGTCTCCTGTGGGTATTTTAGTTGGATGGTTAGGGTTAGTAGTTGTTGGTGGCGGCAGGCACCGTAGCTGTCGGTGGTGGCGGGTGGCTCCATGTAAACCTAAATATCCAACTAAAAGGTCCTTTAGGGGTCCTCCAGAGGCTCCCCAAATTCACCTTTCATAACCCCGGACCCACCTTAGATGCCATCAGAAACCCTTAAGAAGTGTGTTAACAGACCAGTTAGGGTCTTCTCTTGCCCTTGTGCTTGAGGAAGCAGCTTTGCTAGGCTCTGTTCAGATGGCTTTCCATTCAAATTACAAACAAAAAACCCAAAGGATGAATAATCCCACAACAAATAAAAGAAGAAATAAGGGATGACAAATGCCCCCTGATACACACAAAGGAAGGTCCCCTGGTTTTAATTGATATATGTATTATAGGTATGTTTTCAGAATCTGTTCTGCTCTCTTTACAATTTGCTTGTACATTCTAGAAGCCTTTGCATCTAATAGAAGTAGTCCAGTGGGGGGTGATTTCAAAGCCTTTTTACATAGCAATTAACAACATTCCTGTCTATCTTATATAAAGTGGAGAGATTTTAAATTGGATTTTTAGTCTTAGGGTGTGGTGGCATGCTATATTGTATTACATAAAGTGGAGAAAGGGGAAAAGTGTATAGGATGGGGGGATACCTTAGGAAGTTAAGGTCTTGTATGATTGTTTATGTGGAAATGGGAAATTCCTAAAAGAACCTAAAATGTTAGAAACCTTGCCGATGTTTTGAGTGCGCAGGTGAGCGTGGGCACGACAGATGTAGAAAATAACTACGAACTGAGCCGGAGTCCCAAACTGTGGTTCCACGTCTCTGCAAGGAGCGCAGCCAGAGATCGATGAAGTGAAAGTTGTGAATGGGAGTGTGGCCAATAACGGTGCGCCTAGGACCGGTCATTCCTATTGTCATTGTATATGTTGAGTTTCAGGGGAGGGAGGGGAAGGAAAAGGGTTTGTATCTGTATTAAAAACTAAGAAACAAAAAAATTCTGGATGAAGCAAAAAAGCCCAAAGTAGTACAGAATGACAACCCCTGTGACACATGTAAAGGAAGGTCACCTGTTTTTGTAATTAATATGCATTTCATAGTTGCTTTCAAACTGTGTTGCTCTACTTGTAATTTGTTTTTACATTCTGGAAACCTTTTTGGGTAATGGAAGAGATCCAATGGGGGTGACTGCAAAGATTTTCATATAGCAATTGATGATACTCTTGATTATCCATGTAAACAGATAGTTTTTAGTTTGATTGTTAGTTTTAGGGTGAGTTGGCATAGTGCTTTCAGCAAGGGAAAAGAGTGTTTCCTCTCCTGAGCTGGCAGTGGCTCATACTCTGCTAGCGGCTCAGGTGTGGGGCTCGCTGGGATGAAGGGAAGCGGTGAAGTGAACTGGTGTGGGGCTCTCTGAACTGGCTCCCTTAAGAATGTAATGAATTGTAGGCTGGTCAGTGTGGAAGCAGGGGAAGTTCCTAAAATAACCTGAAATGTTAGGAACCGTGTTGATGTTTTGAGTGTGTGGGTGAGTGTGGTCATGACTGAGACATACAAAATATCTACAAAGTGAGCAGGAGTCCCGATCTGTGGTTCCGTCTCGCTGCCAGGAGCACGGCCAGAGACGGATGAAGCAAAAGTTGTGAATGGGAGTGTGGACGACAGTTGTGTGTTTAGGACTGGTTGTTGTTACTGTAGTTATATTTGTTGTGAGATTTGTGTGTGAGGGGGGGAGAAGGGTTTGTGTTTGTATTAAACTAAGAAACCAAAAAAAATCCTGGATGAAGCAAAAAAGCCCAAAGAAATAAAGAATGACAACTCCCTGGACACAGAAGAAGGCTGCCTTTTAAAATTAATTGATAACTACAAAATGTCTGTTTTTAACCCTTGTGTTGCTCTATTTGGAATTTGTTTATACATTCTGGAAGTCTTTGTATGTAACGAGATCCAGTGGGGGTGATTGCAAAGCCTATATAGCAATTAATACCATTAGTTACTGCTAATGTAAACAGAGGTTTTTATTTGGGTTGTTAGGGTGAGTCAGCCAAGTTCTCTCAGGGAAGGAAGAGAATTTCCCTCCCCTGAGATGTTGGCGGCTGGGCCCCCGTCATTAAACCCCTAAGAGGCCAGCTCATGCTGACCCTCCCCCCAACCCTACCAATCCAACTCCATAGCTCTCCTGTTCAAGTAGATGTACACAAACACTATTCTGTATCAACTTGTATGAAAGGAGGCTTTGAAATGAGCTACACGGGGTTCTGAAATATGTAAGTATACAGTGTGCTTTTGTAATACACAAAGAATGGATTTTCTTTCATGTATTCTGTGTTGTGAAAAGGCGGTACCGAGTTGCATTATGCAAAATGGAAACTGGATTAAAGTGTATGGGATCAGGGAGATCCCCTAAGAACATAAGGTATTGTAGGATTGTCTGTGTGGAACCAGGGGAAGTTCCTCAAAGAACTTAAAGTGTTAGACACGTAGTTTGTTTGGAGTGTGCAGCTGAGTGTGGGCACAATTGAGATGTAGGGAAAAAAAAATCAACAAAAGTTGGAGTCCCGTTCTGTGTCTCTGTGACAGCACGGCCAGAGACACATGAAGCAAAAATTGTAAATGGGTGTGTGGCCAGTAGTTGTATGGTTAGGACCAGTCAGTAAAGCAAGAGAAATTACTTTCCCTAAAAGGATGGTGGTTCTGTCAAGCTGGGCTACCTCAGACTGGGCTCGGTGGGGCTCATCTCCCCTCGGTGGTGCCCGGCGCTGCTCAGCTGTTTCCTGGGGCTCCCTTCCAGGTAAGTGCCAGCCTCTTCTACTCTCTGGGGTTCTTCTGTATCAGCTTGTTTGAAATGCTTGCATGTTCTCGGAGAAGATGAAAATCCCTAAGAGGCCAGCTAATCCTGACCCCTCCAACTTCATAGCTCTCCTGTTTAACTAGGTGTAGAAGTATGGTATTAATTTGTCTGAAAAGAGGCTTTGAAATGAGGTTCTGAAATATGTAAACTTACAGTGTGTATCTCTAATACACAACTAATGGATTTTCCTTTGTCTGTACTGTAGGGTTTTTAAATACTCATTGGTTTTGGTGTTTGGTAGTTTATTTGAATGGAGAACCTTCTGAACAGAGGCCGGCTAAGGTGCTTCCCATGCATGGTGGCAAAAGACACCAGCCTAACCGGTCAGTATTGCCACCCCTCCTAAGGGGGTCTGTGTGCATCTGTGATGGGTGTGGGGCTATCCAAAGGGAAGTTAGGCACGTGTGGGTGCCAATGGAGGGTCTTCTGTGGGTGTTTTTGTTGGAGGCGCCGGGGTAGTTGCTGTTGGGCGGCGGCAGGCGCTCCAAAATGTCCAACTAAAAGATTCCTTGGGGGCCCCTAGACCCACCTCAGATGCCATCAGAAACACTTGAAAGGCATGTTAACAGACCAGTTAGGGGCTTCTCTTGCCCTTGTGCATGGGGAAGCAGCTTTGCTAGGCTCTGTTCAGAGGGCTTTCCATTCAAATTAAAAGCAAAGACTAACCCCACAACAAATTAAAAAAGAAATAGAAGGAGAAATTCTCCCTGATACACACAAAGGAAGGTCCACAGTGTTTAATTGATTCACCTTTTATAGGTATGTTTTGAAAATTTGTTTTGCTCTACTTGCAATTTGCCTTTCCATTCTAGATTCATTTGCATCTTTCAGAGGAGATCCGGTAGAGGTGATTTCAGAGCCTTTTTACTTTTGCAATTAATACCATTCCTGAATTTCTATATAAAAAGGAGAGATTTTTAGTTGGATTTATAGTCTCGGAGTGAGTCGCACTCAGGGAAGCAAGAGCGGCTCGGCTCCCCTCGGCTCGGCTCCCCTCGGCTCGGCTCCCCTCGGCTCGGCTCCCCTCGGCTCGGCTCCCCTCGGCTCGGCTCCCCTCGGCTCGGCTCCCCTCGGCTCGGCTCCCCTCGGCTCGGCTCCCCTCGGCTCGGCTCCCCTCGGCTCGGCTCCCCTCGGCTCGGCTCCCCTCGGCTCGGCTCCCCTCGGCTCGGCTCCCCTCGGCTCGGCTCCCCTCGGCTCGGCTCCCCTCGGCTCGGCTCCCCTCGGCTCGGCTCCCCTCGGCTCGGCTCCCCTCGGCTCGGCTCCCCTCGGCTCGGCTCCCATCGGCTCGGCTCCCCTCGGGCTCGGCTCCCCTCGGCTCGGCTCCCCTCGGCTCGGC
>JAAWVA010000757.1:0-18280 GCA_015227895.2 Colaptes auratus | reverse complement strand
CAGGCTGCACCAGGGGAGGTTTAGACTGGATGTTAGGAGGAAGTCCTTTACAGAGAGAGTGATTGCCCATTGGGATGTGCTGCCCAGGGAGGTGGTGGAGTCACCTTCATTGGAGGTATTCAGGAGGAGACTTGATGGGGTGCTGGGTGCCATGATCTAGTTGTTTAGGTGGGTTGGATTGGTTGATGAGTTGGACACAATGATCTTGAAGGTCTCTTCCAACCTGGATTTATTGTATTGTATTGTACTGTATTGTTGTATTGTATTACTGCCATGGCAGCAAATGGTTGGAAGGCAAGGCCCAGTTCACAGGCTCAGAGGCTCACAGGATGTCAGGGGTTGGAAGGGACCTCTGGAGATCTTCCAGTCCAACACTCCTGCCAGAGCAGGAGCATAGAATCCAGCACAGGTCCCACAGGAACAGATCCAGACAGGGCTGGAAAGGCTCCAGAGAAGGAGACTCCACAACCTCTCTGGGCAGCCTGCTCCAGGGCTCTGGCACCCTCACAGTCAAGAAGTTCCTCCTCATGTTGAGCTGGAACCTCCTCTGCTGCAGTTTCCATCCAGTGCCCCTTGGCCTATCCCAGGGTGCAGTGAGCAGAGCCTGAACCCTCCCTCTTGACATCCAGGTAATAATTTCACCTCCCTTGCCACATCTCTTACCCACAAGCTGGACTTGATGTGCTGTAGTAGGAAGGTCTTTTCCAACCTGGTTAATTCTAGTCTACTCTAGTAATAATAGTAATAGTAATAGTAATAGTAATAGTAATAGTAATAATAATAAACTATATAATAAGTAATAAATAATAATGTAAATTATTCTTAATAATATTAATATTAAATAAGAACAACAGTAATACCACAATAAAATATCGATAATGATTATTATTACTATTATTGTTGCTATTGTTATATATATTAATATTGCATATCATTATATATTCAATTATGCAATATCTTATGATACATAGTAATTACATATGATATATTTGATAATTATTATACTGTATGTAATACTATTATAGATCATTATATATAATAATAAATATATTCTATTATATATAGTATATGTATTTTAATAACAAAACTAATACTAAAGAATAGTAATAATAATAACAAACAATAAAAAGTAGTAAGGCTAATAATTATTACTATTATTGGGTTTATAATTAGATTTATTAATATTATATGTCATTATATGTTTACTTATATATAATAATATATTATATATTATATATATTATATAATGTATCATAATTATTATGTATGATATATTGAATAAATATTATATGCAATATTATATTACATGTAATAATCTATAATATATAATATATAGTAATATCTATAATAATATTGCATATAATCATATATTATTTATAGGTGATAGTTGTTATTGTTGTTATTATTATTATTAATAATATTATTATTGCTATATTACTACTACTACTACTATTATTATTATTACTACTATTATTATTATTATTACTACTATTAATATTACTACTATTACTATTATTATTCCTACATTGGATGTTGTTGTGCCTCAGGGAGCAGGAGCTGTGAGGTGGCAGTTGCTAAGGCAACCAGCTTGCCAGCGAGTTGTGAAGACTCAGGGAAGCTGCTTGCGAGGCAGCTGTCACTGTGGCCTGCAATTAGCTGTGTCCTCATTAGTGAGGTGCTGTCTTCAGGGGGGGGTGGTGATGGTGTGCAGCTCACATTTGTTGCTCCCTAGTCAAGAGAGATTTTCTTCTGCAAGTCTCTTATTTATCAGAAGAGTATGGTGCAGAGGGTGCTGGAATGGTTTGGATTGGAAGATGCCTTAAAGGTCATCCAGTTCAAACCACCTCTGCCATGGGCAGGGACACCTCCCACCAGCCCAGGGTGCTCAAGGCCTCATCCAGCCTGGCCTTGAACACCCCAGCCTCCCTGGGCAACCTGTTCCAGTGTCTCACTACCCTCACTGGAGAGAATTTCTTGCTAGTACCCAGTGGAAATCTCCTCTCTTCCAGTTTAAAGGTGTTCCCCCTCATTCTAGCACTCCAAGCCCCTGTCAAATGTCCCTTCCCAGCTTTCCTGTAGCCCTCTTCAAGTATTGGAAGGCTGCTCTAAGGTCTGCCTGGAGCCTTCTCTTCTCCAGGCTGAACAGCCCCAGCTCTCAGCCTGTCCCCACAGGGATGGTTCTCCAGCCTTCTGATCACCTTTGTGGCTTCCTCTGGACCCTCTCCAGCAGCTCCAGCACCCACAGCCTCCCTGGGCAACCCGTTCCAGTGTCTCACCGCTCTCACTGCGAAGAATTTCTTCTTAATCTCCAGGCTCAGTCTCCCCTCCTCAAGCTTAAAGCTGCTCCCTCTCATCCTGGATGTTAATGGAGGCAAAGTTTTCATTAGGTTCCTCTTGTAATGTTTCCTGATGCTGACCAAAGTTTGTTTTCCCAAGATGCTGCTAGAGAAAATAAGCTTCTTTGGGTCATTCTTGTTGTTGTTGGCTTTAATCCCACAAATACAACGTGACAGAACTCTCCATCCTCACAGGTTGGTCCATGGGGTGATAATTCAGCCTTACCCTTGGTTTATGGCTGTTCTGCTCCATTACTCTTGTACCCCAACTGCTCTTCTCCTCTGTGCATAAAACACAGAATCCCTTTTAATCAGCCTGTGTCATCTTAGCCAATTGCTGCATCTGGGGAGCCGAAGGCAGGCTCTTAATTCCCCATTTTCCAGGCATTTCCTCAAGAACAGGGTTTCCACCCTAGGGTGGTTATTATGTCTTTATCACACAACCACAGAATGTGAGGGGCTGGAAGGGACCTCCAAAGCTCATGCAGTCCAAGCCCCCTGCCAGAGCAGGAGCACCCAGAGCAGCTCACACAGCAACACAGCCAGGCAGGGCTTGAAGAGCTCCACAGAGGGAGACTCCACAGCCCCCCTGGGCAGCCTGCTCCAGGCTTCTGGCACCCTCACAGGGGAAAAATTCTTCCTCCTCTTTCCATGGCACTTCCTCTGCCTCAGCTTCCACCACTGCCCTTTTTCTGGCATTGGGCATCCCCAGCAGAGCCTGCTCCAGCCTCTGGGCACTGCCCTGCACAGCTTTAGCCACAGCAAGGAGCTCCCCCTCAGGCTCCTCCTCCAGAGCCCTCAGCTCCCTCAGGCTCTCCTCCTGAGGAAGATTTTCGTCTCCCCTAATCATCTTTGTGGTTCTGTGCAGCACACTCTCATGCAGTTCCCTGAGGTCCTTCTTGTCCTGAGGGGCCCAGAACTGGACACAAGATTCCTGATGCAGCCTCAGCAGGGCAGAGTAGAGGGGGAGGAGAAGCTCTCTCGACCTACTGACCACAGCCCTTCTAATCCACCCCAGGATGCCATTGGCCTTCTTGGCCACCAGAGCACACTGCTGGCTCATGCTCAACCTCCCATCCCCCAGCACCCCCAGGTCCCTTTCCCCTTCCCTGCTCTCCAGCAGCTCAGTCCCCAACCTCTCCTGCTCCCTGGGGTTGTTCTTTCCCAGGTGCAAGCCTCTCCCCGTGCCCTTGTTGAATTCCATCCCATGTCTCCCTGCCCAGCTCTCAGCCTAAGTCTTGCTTAACTCTCATGTAGTATGAAGTTCCTTATTCACATTCTGCTTGGGTTTGCCTTTTAAAACTGTCTCTCAAGGGGCTTTTTTTCAGAGGCTGAGCCCATCTCATGGAGCCTGCAGGGCAGAGGTCTCTCCTACATCTCCTCATTCCAAGAAGAGTTCATTTGGTCAGGACGACTCCACCTTGACCAGCTGCAGCATTTGGTTATTACCTATGTGATATTTTGGTTCATTTTCAGTCTTTCTTTTGTGGACTTATAACCATTTATCATCATTTCTTTCTTTCTGGATGATGGGATCAGTATGTTGGGTGCCAGAAATGTTCATCAGGAGGGCAGAAACTGATCCTGAGCTATGCTCTAGGTGGAAATGTCTTGTTGTAAAATCACAGAACTGTCAGGGTTGGGAGGGACCTCAAGGCTCAGCCAGTTCCAACCCCTGCCATGGCCAGGGACACCTCACACCAGAGCAGCTTGCTCACAGCCACCTCCAGCCTGGCTGCAAACACCTCCAGGCAGGAGGCTGCCACCACCTCCCTGGGCAGCCTGTGCCAGGCTCTCACCACCCTCATGGCCAACAACTTCTTCCTCACAGCCAATCTCAATCTCCCCACTTCTAGTTTTGCTCCATCGCCCCCAGTCCTATCCCTCCCTGACACCCTCAAAGTCCCTCCCCAGCTTGCTTGGAGCCCCCTGCAGATACTGCAAGGCCACAATGAGGTCTCCTGGGAGCCTTCTCTTCTTCAGCCTGCACAACCCCAACTCCCTCAGTCTGTCTCTAGAGCAGAGCAGCTCCAGCCCTCTGCTCCTCCTCGGGGCCCTTCTCTGGACACCTTCCAGCACCTCCAGATCCTTCCTGGCACAGAGGCTCCAGCACTGGCCCCAGAGCTGCAGCTGTGGTCTGAGCAGAGTGGAGCAGAGGGGCAGAATCCCCTCCCTGGCCCTGCTGCCCACACTTCTCTTGCTGCAGCCCAGGCTCTGCTTGGCTCTCTGGGCTGCAAGTGCTCACTGCTGGCTCCTCTGGAGCTTCTCCTCCCCCAGCACCCCCAAGGCCTTTTCTTCAGGGCTGCTCTCCAGCCAGACCCTGCCCAGCCTCTAGCAGTGCCTGGCATTGCCCTGAGCCAGCTGCAGGACCTTGCCCTTGGCCTTGTTGAACCTCCTGAGGTTGTGCTGGGCCCACCTCTCCAGCCTGTCCAGGTCCCTCTGGATGGATCCCTTCCCTCCAGCTGTCAGCTGCCCCACACAGCTTGGTGTGTTTGTTGCACCTGCTGAAGGTGCCTGAGTGCCACTATCCATGGCACCAGCAAGGATGTTAAAATAGTGCAGAGTTTCCTAACCCAGCAGGGAAAGGGAGCAACTGCTTTCTCCTTTTAGGAGGAGATAAAAAGAGATAATTATCCTGGTAAGGTGAGGGCAGCCAAATTTGCATTAGAAAGGGGCACTTTTTACCATGATTAACTGCTAGAATCAGCTGTCATGGACAGTGTGTTTCCTCATCCTTTGATGACATTTATACCACTGCTGGAAAACCTGCCTTAGCCAAATCCAAGTTACACTTCCATTAAATGCAAATTGATGAGCTCACTGTAAGGACAAACTGGTGGCAGAGAGGAAGGCAGCCTGGACTGAATGCTCCTTTCAGCCTCAGTTTTAATACATCAAAACCAGTGCAGCTTGCCCTCATTTTCCTCTAATTTACATTATCACTCCCAAGATGAAACTGACCATAAATAGCATTTGGGTAGAAGAGTCTTTGTTGCTGCCTGTGTGCATTAAAAGCCATGGAATCATTGAGTGGTCCAGGCCAGAAGGGAACCTCCAAAGCTCAGCCAGTCCAACATCTGCACTCAGCAGGGACATCCCCAACTAGATCAGGTTGCCCAGAGCCCTGTCCAGCCTCACCTCCAAGCTCTCCAGGGATGGAGCCTCAACCACCTCCCTGGGCAACCTGTGCCAGTGTTCCACCAGCCTCATGCTGCAGAACTTGTTCCTCACATTCAATCTCAATCTGCTCTGCTCCTGGCCCTGTCCCTGCAGGCCTTTGCAAACAGTCTCTCTGCAGCCTTCTTGCAGCCCCCTTCAGGTCCTGGCAGGCTGCTCTTAGGTCTGCCTGGAGCCTTCTCTTCTCCAGGCTCAACACCCCCAGCTCCCTCAGCCTCTCCTATCAGCAGAGCTGCTCCAACCCCCTCAGCATTCCCATGGCCTCCTCTGGAGCCTCTCCCTCAGCTCCAGGTCCTTCCTGTGCTGAGGGCTCCAGAGCTGCACACAGCATGCAGGGGAGGGCTCAGCAGAGCAAAGTGTCAGAATCAGCTCTCTGGCTCTCTGGCAATGCTGCTTTGGATGCAGCCCAGGCTGCCCTTGGCCTCCTGTGCTGCAAGCTCACCCTGCCTGCTCCTGCCCAGCTTCTCCCCACCAGCACCCCCAAGTCCTTATATGCCCTTTGCAGGAACTGAAAACTGAGAGCAAAGAGCTCAAGCTGGCTACAGGGGACTGAACCTCACTCTCTCTCTCCATTTCTACACCAGCTCCTGAAATGCAAACCTGTCAGCTGTGAACAAGCAGTCCTGGTAGCGTGGCTGACATGCTGCCACTTCATTAGACCTGTCTGTGTCCTGTTGGCACTGCATCCTGTCATCCCAGGGAGATTTTGTTCCTGCAAGCAGGATGATGATGTATTTTCTTCTAGTTGTTGTTAAGGGTGTGGATAGCTGCTTACTTGAAGCAAGCAGATGTGGCAGGGTAACCCCAGGCAGTGCTACAGGCTGGGGACAGAGTGGCTGAGAGCAGCCAGGCAGAGAGGAACCTGGGGGTGCTGGTGGACAGCAGCTAAACATGAGCCAGCAGTGTGCCCAGGGGGCCAAGAAGGCCAATGGCATCCTGGCCTGCATTAGGGACAGTGTGGCCAGCAGGAGCAGGGAAGTCATTGTGCCCTGTGCTCAGCACTGCTTAGGCCACACCTTGAGTCCTGTGTCCAGTTCTGGGCTCCTCAGTTTCAGAAGGACATTGAGAGACTTGAAGGTGTCCAGAGAAGGGCAACAAGGCTGGGGAGGGGTCTGGAGCACAGCCCTGTGAGGAGAGGCTGAGGGAGCTGGGGTTGCTTAGCCTGGAGAAGAGGAGGCTCAGGGGAGACCTCATTGCTCTCTGCAACTCCCTGAAGGGAGGCTGTAGCCAGGTGGGGGTTGGTCTCTTCTCCCACGCAAGCAGGGACAGAAGGAGAGGCCACAGTCTCAAGCTGTGCCAGGGGAGGTTTAGGGCTTGTGAGAGCCTAGCTCTCCCAGGAGGGGGTTTTCCCCCTGGGAAACTGAGTCAGTGTCTTCCACTCCCCTCCCTGTCCAGCAAGCCTATGAAAAGGAAGACTCTGCAGCCATTTGCTCTCTTTTGCTTCTGCCTTGCCTGGAGGGGAGGACTGAGTCACTGCTGGCTTCCTGCTTCTCTGCCATGTGGTCAGGCCTGGCCTTTTCTCCCTGATGCATCTTCAAAGGATGTGTTCCTGGGTGACCTGTGCTGGATTCTCTGCTCCTGCTCTGGCAGGGGGGTTGGACTTGCTGGTTTCTGGAGGTCCCTTTAAGCCCCAAGTATCCTGTGATCCTGTGTCATCTGTGATCCTGTGACTTCTTAACTCACCAGACAATGAAGTCGAGTGCTGAAACAAAGGAATGATTTTGGTGCACTCGGTCCACAGGGATGTGCTCCTTGGATGATGACAGTATCTGCTTCCATCATCCTTTTCCCATTCCCCATCCTCTGTTCTCCTCCATTCACAGAATCCCAGCATTGTGGGGGTTGGGAGGGACCTCTGGGGATCATCCAGCTCTCCCCCCCCTGCTAAAGCAGGGCACCCACAGCATCTTGGCCAGGAGCACAATGGCCAGGGGGGGTGGAATCTCTCCAGACAAGGAGTCTCCACAACCTCTCTGGGCAGCCTGCTCCAGGCTTCAGCACCCTCACAGCCTCCATCATGTTCAGATGGAACCTCCTGGGTTCCAGTCTGTGCCCATTGCTCCTTGTCCTGTCCCTGGGCATCACTGACAAGAGCCTGGCCCCAGCCTCTTGCCCCCCACAGCTCCTTTAGCTCTTGCTGAGCATTGCTCAGCTCCCCTCTGGGGCTGCTCTCCTCCAGGCTCAACAGCCCCAGGGCTCTCAGCCTTTGCTCCTCACAGAGCTGCTCCAGGCCCCTCAACAGTTACATTTGACTCTCTCCAATAGTTCCCTGTCCCTCTTGAACTGGAGAGTTCAGAACTGCCCCCACTACTCCAGCTGTGGACTTGCTAGGGCAGATTGGGGTGAAGAAGAACCTCCCTCAGCTTTCACAGTCTCACAGAATCACCAAGGTTGGAAGAGACCTCAAAGATCATCGAGTCCAACCTGTCACCACAGACCTCATGACTAGACCATGGCACCAAGTGTCACATCCAATCCCCTCTTGAACACCTCCAGGGATGGTGACTCCACCACCTCCCTGGGCAGCACATCCCAATGGCAAATTACTCTCTAGTGAAGAACTTTCTCCTCACCTCCAGCCTAAACCTCCCCTAGTGCAGCTTGAGACTGTGTCCTCTTGTTCTGGTGCTGCTTGCTAGAGAGAAGAGGCCAACCTCCACCTGGCTACATCCATCTTTCAGGGAGTTGCAGAGAGCAATGAGGTCTCCCCTGAGCCTCCTCTGCTCCAGGCTAAGCAACCCCAGCTCCCTCAGCCTCTCCTCACAGGGCTGTGCTCCAGACCCCTCCCCAGCCTTGTTGCCCTTCTCTGGACACCTCCAAGTGTCTCGATGTCCTTCTTAAACTGAAGGGCCCAGAACTGGACACAGGACTCAAGGTGTGGCCTAAGCAGTGCAGAGTACAGGGGCACAATGCCCTCCCTGCTCCTGCTGGCCACACTCTTCCTGATGCAGGCCAGGATGCCATTGGCCTTCTTGGCCCCCTGGGCACTTACTGGTCACGCTTCTTCATGCACCCCAGGAGACCTTGCCATTCCTGCCCATGAGGGCACATGGCTGGTTCATGGGGAGGGTCCTCTTCAGAGCTGTGTCCCAGGAAGCCAATCCCTGCCCTGTACTCACAGAGCCTGCTCCAGGCCCCTCAGCAGCTTTGTAGCCCCTGCTGGACTCTCTCCAGTGGTTCCCTCTCTCTCTTCAACTGGGGAGCCCAGAAGAAGCCCCAGTACTCCAGCTGTGGCCTCAATAGGGCAGAGCAGAGGATGAGGAGAACCTTCTTCATCCTTCTGGCCACACTCTCCTTAAAGCATCTGAGCACCTTTTCCTGAGTACAATTTCCACTAGCTTGGTTTTGAGGGCCATCATATTTATGAATGGTTTTGGGGGGAGGGGACAGGAAATCTGTTCTTTTGCTTTGGCTGTGTTTTCTGGGAAGGATTCCAAAGGCCAGGATGCTGATCCCTGATTTTAGTCAGAGGTGTAGGCTCAGGCTGTTTGGAATCTGTTTAACCCAGTGACTGATGCTGCTCACTGCCTTTTGTGGCTGATCTCACAATCATCCAGGGCTTCACCTGGGACATGAGGAGAGAAAATCTACCAGCTCCACCTTTCATCTACCCTCTGCTTCCTGTTAATGAAAGCATTAGGAAGGTCAGTTGCTGCTGGTGTAGTCCTGGGCTCGAAGCACTGCTGAGATATCCTCCATAATTCCATTGCTGCAAAGGATTTCTGGGGGATACTGGAGGGCTTATTAACCTCAATAGGCCTGGAATTCAGGGGGAAGCCTCTGGGGATCTCAACCATCTCTATCTAGAGAAGACTGAGAGGGGATCTGATCAATGTCTATCAACATCTGTGGGCTGGGGGTCAAGAGGGAGGGAACAGGCTCTGCTCAGTTGCTCAGTCCTGGGACAGGACAAGGGGCAATGGATGGAAACTGCAGCACAGGAGGTTCCACCTGAACACAAGAAGAACTTCTGCACTGTGAGGGTCCCAGAGCCCTGGAGCAGGCTGCCCAGAGAGGTTGTGGAGTCTCCTTCTGTGGAGCCTTTCCATCCCTGTCTGGATGTGTTCTGTGTGACCTGTGCTGGATTCTCTGCTCCTGCTGTGGCAAGGGGGTTGGACTGGGAAGATCTCCAGAGGTCCCTTCCAACCCCTGACATCCTGTGAGCTGTGAGCCTGTGTCCCACTTCACTGCCAGCTGAAAGGCAAAAAAAGAACAAATAAAAGGCAGGAAAAGAGGGACACACACACACACACACACACACACACACACACACCCACTCCTGGAGACTTGTGCTTGGTTACTATAGTGATGAAGCCTCAACTCAATCCCTCCCCAGCTCCGACTGCAATCCAGGCAGGCAGCTGCTTGTCAGCAAAGCAAAGCAGAGAAAGGGAAGGAATTCAGGAGTGTGGTGTTGAATGGTGGTATGAACCTAACCTGCCTGCACCAAGTGACTGCCTGGATCTGGACCCGCTCCGTACTGCTTTAGATGCTGATGTGAAATCACACAACGAACCAGGCTGGAAAAGACCTCAGAGATCATCAAGTCCAACCTGGCACCCAACACCTCCTGACTACTAAAACCATGGCACCAAGTGCCACATCCAATCCCCTCTTGAACATCTCCAGGGATGGTGACTCCACCACCTCCCTGGGCAGCACATCCCAATGGCAAATTACTCTTCCTGTGAAGAACTTTCTCCTCACCTCCAGCCTGAACCTCCCCTGGCACAGCTTGAGACTGTGTCCTCTTGTTCTGGTCCTGGTTGCTAGAGAGAAGAGACCAACCCCCACCTGGCTACAGCCTCCCTGCAGGGAGTTGTAGAGAGCAATGAGGTCTGCCCTGAGCCTCCTCTTCTCCAGGCTAAGCAACCCCAGCTCCCTCAGCCTCTCCTCACAGGGCTGTGCTCAAGGCCTCTCCCCAGCCTTGTTGCTCTTCTCTGGACACCTTCAAGTCTCTCAACATCCTTCGTAAACTGAGGAGCCCAGAACTGGAGTAACCTTCAAGTAACCTGCTGAAAATGGGAATTCATAGAGTCATGGAATGCTTCAGGTTGGAAGGGACCTTAATGCTCATCTAGCTCCAGCCCCCTCCCACCAGCCCAGGTTGCTCAAGGCCCTCATCCAACCTGGCCTTGAACACCTCTGGCAACATATGGCATCCTCAGCCACCCTGGGCAACCTGTTCTAGGGTCTCACCACCTTCACTACAAAGAACTGCTTCCTAATAACCAGTTTAAATCTCCTCTCTTCCAGCTTAAAGCTTTTGACTCTCATTCTGTCACTCCAAGCCCTCGTCAAAATCCCTCCCCAGCTTTTCTGGTACTCCCCCTTCAGGTGCTGGCAGGCTGCTCTGAGGTCTCCCTCGAGCCCTCTCTTCTCCAGGCTGAACAGCCCTAGCTCCATCAGCCTGCTCCCACAGGGGAGGTTCTCCAGCCCTATGATCATCTTGGTGGCCTCCTCCGGACCTGCTCGACAGCTCCAGGTCCTTCTTGTGCCGGGGGCACCAGAGCTGGAGGCAGTGCTGCAGGTGGGCTCTGAGCAGATCAGAGGGGCAGAATCCCCTCCCTGTGCTGCTGCTCTCCCTGCTCTGGCTGCAGCTCAGCACACAGCTGCCTGCTGGGCTGCCAGGGACCAGTGCTGGCTCCTGGGGAGTTCTAGAGCTCAGCTCTTGCTTGGGGACTTGTGAAAATTTCTCTTTTTTTCCCCCTACTTATCTTTGATTTTGAGCAACACTTCATGTGACACCAATTAAGTATTTTGGTGGTGGTGGTGGTGGTGACTCATTTGATGGAGAGGTGCATGTCCAGATGGTAAAATCACTTGGCAGTGACTCCCAAGTAAAAGGAATTGATCTGAATAGATCTCTCTTTGCCAGCTCAGTAGTTAGCTGAAATTGTAATTTAAAAATAGACAATTAAGGAAATTAAGTGAGTTTATTAGAGCTCAAATAATGAACTAAAAATAGGCTCAAATGCTGGTAATGGGCGAGTTCTTGAGGGTTATTGTTTCATTCATTATCCCATTTTCAGCATTTCTGCCTCTTCCTGGAATGAAAATGTTCTGGATGAGATTGTTGCTGCAGATAGGTGGCTGCTGGTGCCTCCAAATGGTAATTGGCCCCTCTGCAGGTCTTGCTTGTGGAGTGTTGGGTCAAAACTGAGCAGTCTGGGTCCATGCCCACATTCCCTTGTCTGTGCTGGAGGCCAAGAGCGTTCAGGGGAAGCAGCAGGGCAAGTGTAGAATCCTGCACCTGGGGAGGAATCAGGCCCTGAAAGCAGTGCAGGTGAGGGGTGACCTGCTGGAAAGCAGCTTTGTGGAGAAGAATCTGGGAGTGCTGGTGGCCAACAAGTTCACCATGAGCCAGCAATGTGCCCCCAAGGACAAGAAGGCAAATGGATTCCTGGGGTGCACGAAGGAGAGTGTGGCTTGCAGGTCAAGGGAGGTTCTCCTCCCTTTCTACAGCTGGAGTACTGGGGCCAGTTTTGGGCTCCCCACTTCAAGAGACATAGAAGTGCTGGAGATACTTCAGCCTGGAGCATCTCTGTGAGGAGGAAAGGCCCGGGGCTGTTGAGCCTGGAGAAGAGCAGCTCCAGGGGGGAGCTGAGCAATGCTCAGCAAGAGCTAAAGGACCTGTGGGGGGCAAGAGGCTGGGGCCAGGCTCTTGGCAGTGGTGCCAGGGACAGGACAAGAGGCCACGGGCACAGACTGGAACCCAGGAGGTTCCACCTGAGCATAAGCAGAAACTTGTTTGCTGTGAGGGTGCTGGAGGCCTGGAGCAGGCTGCCCAGAGAGGCTGTGGAGTCTCCTTGTCTGGAGAGCTTCCAACCCCCCTGGGCATTGTGATCCTCTGGGCAACCTCGTCTAGTTGATGATGTCACACACCCAGAATCACCAAGCTTGGAAGAGACCTCGAAGGTCATCAAGTCTAACCCTGCTTACTGCAAGGGGGGATGTTTGCTTCTAGCCCAAACCTTCCTATGGGTCTGTGATCCTGTGCAAGCTGCTGTGGGTGTCCCTGCTTGAGCAGAGGCTTGGGCTGGATGATCTCCAGAGGTCCCTTCCAGCTCCAGAGGGATCGGTGATTTCCCCACTGATCTACCTGAGTGCAGCTTCACTTCCTGCTACCATCAGTTTGCATTTGAACTTGGAATATTACTGACTACTTTTGCACCTCTTGAGTTCCCCTATTGATGCCACTTTGCTCTGCTCTGCTGAGCCCTCCCCTGCAGTGCTGTGTGCAGCTCTGGAGCCCTCAGCACAGGAAGGACCTGGAGCTGAGGGAGAGGCTCCAGAGGAGGCCATGGGAATGCTGAGGGGGTTGGAGCAGCTCTGCTGTGAGGAGAGGCTGAGGGAGCTGGGGGTGTTCAGCCTGGAGAAGGCTCCAGGCAGACCTAAGAGCAGCCTGCCAGGACCTGAAGGGGGCTGCAAGAAGGCTGCAGAGAGACTGTTTGCAAAGGCCTGCAGGGACAGCACCAGGGACAGTGGCTTCAGACTAGAGCAGAGCAGATTGAGATTGGATGTGAGGAACAAGTTCTGCAGCATGAGGGTGGTGGAACACTGGCACAGGTTGCCCAGGGAGGTGGTTGGGGCTCCATCCCTGGAGCTATTGAAGGTGAGGCTGGACAGGGCTCTGGGCAGCCTGATCCAGTTGGGGATGTCCCTGCTGACTGCAGGGATGTTGGACTGGCTGAGCTTTGGAGGTCCCCTTCCAACCCAAACCGTTCTATGACTCTGTGAGGAGTGCTGTTCCAAGGGGCTGGGAAGGGGCATGCCTGATCTGGCCATTATCAGTCATGGCCATTGTCAGTCATAGCATCCCTTTGGCTGGAAACAACCTTTCAGCTTAGGGATTGCAACCATTATGTGACACCTAGAGGTAACAACTCTCACACCCATCTCTATGCATGATGGTTTCCACACGTCTGTCTGATGTAATCAACTACCTAAATCTTATCTGCAACTCTCATTCCAACTTATGGGAGCCAAGCAGTCTTTGGAGTCTGCACATACTATCAAACCACAGCATGAAGAGAGTGCTGCAGCCTCATGGAGATGGTTTAGTTGAGCAATTCCTGCTCCCAAGATTGTGACCAGAAGCAGAACTGAGAGACAAAAAGCAAAGGAGAAATAAATAGTAACTGGAGAGTTGGCTGTCAGCAGCTGCTAGTGGTCTAGACAGGCACCGAGGGGGTTAAAGACGCTGCTGCCACTAGGTGTCATGCTGGGATCATCCCTTGAAGCATGAGTGAGTATCAAAGGTGCTGAATGGGAGAGCAGGATCTCCTTTCCGGGGGTCAGGAGCTGGAAAAGCTCGTTTTGCAGGCTGTAATTGCTGTGTGCCAGCCCAGGGTGTCAGGCTGGGCCAGTGCCCTCACATAGAATCACAGAATCAGCCAGGTTGGAAGAGGCCTCAGAGATCTTCGAGTCCAACCTATCAGCCAGCCCTAACCAATCAACTCAACCATGGCACTGAGTGCCTCATCCAGGCTGTTTAAAACACCTCCAGGCACGTTGACTCCACCACCTACCTGGGCAGAACATCCCAATGGTCAGTCTCTCTGTCTGGGAAGAACTTCTTTCTAAGATGAAGCCTAAACTTCCCCTGGCACAGCTTGAGACTGTGTCCTCTTGTTCTGCTGCTGGGTGCCTGGGAGAAGAGACCAACCCCCACCTGCATACAACCTCCCTGCAGGGAGGTGGAGAGAGCAATGAGGTCTCCCCTGAGCCTCCTCTTCTGCAGGCTAAGCAACCCCAGCTCCCTCAGCCTCTCCTCACAGGGCTGTGCTCCAGACCCCTCCCCAGCCTTGCTGCCCTCCTCTGGACACCTTCCAGCATCTTAACATCTCTTGAGTTGAGGGGCTCTGCGCCTCCCTGAGTGATGGGGGTGGGATCCACGCAGCTGCTGCCACCCAGCCTGAAGTCAAACGCTTGCTGGTCATTTCCTATTTCATTTTGGGATGATGGAGATCCATCACACAGGTCCCCAAGTGCCCCTGTGCTTCACACTGGTAAGGCCACACCTCAAATACTGGGTTCAGTTTTGGGCCTCTCACTCCAAGAGGAGCACTGAGGTGCTGGAATGCATGCAGAGGAGGGCAGCAAAGCTGGACAGCATAGAATGTGGTATCTGCCCAGGGCACTTGAGCACCTTCCCTGTGAAGAGAGGCTGAGAGCCCTGGGGCTGTTGAGTCTGGAGAAGAGAAGGCTGGGAGGGATCTGATCAATGTCTATCAATAGCTGAGGGCTGGGGGGCAAGGGGAGGGGGCCAAGCTCTTGTGGGTGGTGCACAGCAATAAGCCAAGGAGCGATGGAGACAAACTGGAACAGAGAAGGTTTCAGCTCAGCATGAGGAGAAACTTGCCCAGAGGTGTTGAGGGCCAGGTTGGAGGAGGCCTTGAGCAACCTGGGCTGGTGGCAGAGGTCCCTGCCCATGGCAAGGGGCTGGAAGGGGATGATGTCTCAGGTGCCCTCCAACCCCACCTATTCCAGGGCAGATAAAGCAGCTAAGGTCTCTTTCTGCGCAGGACTGGCGGCACCCCGCAGACAGAGCTGGGGGAACAGACTTAGAGGAGGAGGAGGAGGTAGATGGCGCTTGGAAGATCAATGAGCAGAGGTCTGGTGACACATGCTGGCTGAGGGCTCTTAGGTGGTGAGTGGTGGGGGTGGGAGCGCTGCTGAGAGCGCAGGGGGTGAGTGGGTGGGCTGCAGAGCGCGGCGGAGCAGTGCCGCTGCTGGCATCGTCGCAGCATGGGGAGCTCCAGCTGGCTGCCTGGCCTGCGCTCCTGGGCTCCCCACATTGCCTGCCTGGGTGTTTTCCTTGCCTCGTTTGGGATTCTCTGTCATGGCAGGCCTCAATCTACCCCAAGGGAATGACAGTCTGGGTGACTGCCTCTACTTCACAGACTGCAGTTGCTTTGTGGACAGCTCGTTCTGGATTTCCCAGCAGCTTCTGTCTGACCCCTTCCCCTCAGGTGCAGTTACAGCCTTTGAGAAGAGTTACAAAGAGTGGTTAGGTGGAGAGAGCTGGAGCAGCTCCAGGTGCTTGCTGGGGCAGTGGGACAGCTGGGTGCTCTTTATTCCCTTCCCCAGCACATCACTGATGCCTCATTCCCAGACTCTTACAGTTTCATAGTTTCATAGTTTCAGTCAGGGTTGGAAGGGACCACAAGGATCAGCTAGTTCCAACCCCCCTGCCATGGGCAGGGACACCCACACTACATCAGGCTGCCCACAGCCTCATCCAGCCTGGGCTTAAACACCTCCAGGGACAGGGCCTCAACCACCTCCCTGCACAACCCATTCCAGGGCTTCACCACTCTCATGGGGAAGAACTTCCTCCTCCCCTCCAGCCTCAATCTCCCCACCTCCAGCTTCAGTCCATTCCCCCTAGGCTAGCACTCCCTGGTAGCCTGAAAAGTCCCTCCCCAGCCTTCTTGTAGGCCCCTTCAGATCCTGGAAGGCCACAATGAGGTCACCTGGGAGCCTTCTCTTCTCCAGACTCAACAGCCCCAACTCCTTCAGTCTGTCCTCACAGGAGAGGTGCTCCAGCCCTCTGATCATCCTCGTGGCCTGCTCTGGACACCTTCCAGCACCTCCAGATCCCTCTTGTCATAGGGGCTCCAGAACTGGAGGCAGTACTCCAGCTGGGGTCTCAGCAGAGCTGAGCAGAGGGGGAGAATCCCCTCCCTTGCCCTGCTGGCCACACTTCTCCTGCTGCAGCCAGGCTCTGATTGGCTTTCCGGGCTGCAAGTGCACCCTGAGAGCTCCTGGTGAGCTTTTCCTCCCCCAGCACCCCCAAGGCTCTCTCCTCAGGGCTGCTCTCCAGCCAGTCCCTGCCCAGCCTGGATTTGTGCCTGGGATTGCCTCGACCCAGCTGCAGGACCCTGCACTTGGTCTTGTTCTTGTTCTTGTTCTTCCGTTCCCTCATCTCCCCAGGACTACCTTGGTGCTGCTGTAGTTTCGTTCTGTGCTCCCCTGGCCTCTGTTCATTGGGGTCTTCAAGTGCCCTGGCCACAGAGAAGCTTTATGGTATGAAAGGACCACTAAGCACTCTGGTCCTTCTCTCAGGCAGTCCTACTGTTTTGCTCTTGTTGTGATGGCTTAGTAACAGCAAAACCCAAAACCAACAGGTTCGCCACGAGCCAGCAATTTGTCCTCATGGCCAAGAAAGACAGAGGTCTCCTGGGCTGCACGAAGAGAAGTGTGGCCAGCAGGAGCAGGGAGGTCATTCTGCCCTCTGCTCAGCACTGCTTAGGCCACACCTGGAGTCCTGTGTCCAGTTCTGGGCTCCTCAGTTTAAGAAGGACATTGAGAGACTTGAAGGTGTCCAGAAGGACATTGAGAACTTGAAGGTGTCCAGAGAAGAGCAAGGAGGATGGGGAGGGGTCTCCTATGATAGGAGAAGGGGCAATGGATACTAGGTGGAACACAGGAAGCTCCACCTCAACTTGGGGAAAAGCTTCTTCACTGTGAGGGCGCTGGAGCCCTGGAGCAGGCTGCCCACAGCACTTTCGGTGTCCCCTTCTCTGGAGACTTTCCTGACCCATCTGTGTGGCCTGCCCTCCCTGACCCTGCTCTGGCAGCAAGGTTGGAAGGGATGACCTTCAGAGGCCCCTTCCAACCCCTCCCAGTCTGTGATGTTGTGATTCATGAATTGAATTCAAACTCAGAGGAGCTTCTTTGCCTCCCAGGACTTGTCTTCAGTGGATGTGCTGCTTATCCTCAGATATCTCACACGCAGGGTAGAGAGTGAGAACCAGACAAGGAGGGCGGGGAGGAAATCCAGGCTTCTGCTGCAGAGATGATTAAGAACCCTCCACATGTTCGTGTCAGATTTGCTTTACAACTCCAACTGAGCACAGAGGAATTGCCTCTCGTCATGGAAATGAGCTGCAACAGCCTTGGAGACGAGATACCTGGCGGTGGGTTCTGTTGCAGGGCTCCCGACAGTTAGAGAATACAGAACACAGAATTAAGCACATTGGAAAAGACCTCAGAGGTCATCCAGTCCAACCTATCACCCAGCATCATCCCATCAACTAAAGCATGGCACTGAGTGCCTCATCCAGGCTGTTTTAATACACCTCCAGTGACAGTGACTCCACCACCTCCCTGGGCAGCCAACATGTATCACAGTCTCACAGAATCACCAAGGTTGGAAGAGACCTCAAAGATCATCGAGTCCCAACCTGTCACCACAGACCCCATGACTAGACCATGGCACCAAGTGCCACATCCAATCCCCTCTTGAACACCTCCAGGGATGGGGACTCCACCACCTCCCTGGGCAGCACATCCCAATGGCTAACAGCTCTCTCAGTGAAGAACTTTCTCCTCACCTCCAGCCTAAACTTCCCTTGGCACAGCTCGAGACTGTGTCCTCTTGTTCTGGTGCTGGTTGTTAGAGAGAAGAGACCAACCTCTTCCTGGCTACAACCACCTTTCAGGTAGTTGTAGAGAGCAATGAGGACACCTTCCAGCACTTCCAGATCCTTCCTGGAACAGAGGCTCGAGAACTGGACCCAGAGCTCCAGCTGTGGTCTCAGCAGAGTGGAGCAAAGTGGAGTTCCTGGCCCTGCTGGCCACACTTCTCTTGCTGCAGCTGGGATCTGGAGGTGCTGGAAGGTGTCCAGAGAAGGGCCACGAGGATGAGCAGAGGGCTGGAGCACCTCTCCTGTGAGGACAGACTGAAGGAGTTGGGGCTGTTCAGTCTGGAGAAGAGAAGGCTCCCAGGTGACCTCATTGTGGCCTTCCAGTTTCTGCTG
>JAAWVA010000756.1:0-18320 GCA_015227895.2 Colaptes auratus | reverse complement strand
CCCAAGGTCACCTCATGGCCACCAAGCTTCACCCTGTGGCCACCAAGCTTGACCCCCAACCCCTTGGCCACCACCTTGGTGGCCACCAACCCCTCTGAGATGTCCTCCAGCCCCAGCTCCACCGTGGCCACCACCTTGTTGGCCACCAGCCCCTCCCCCAGGTGTCCCCCAGGAGGTGCTCACGGCCAGAGGGTCGACGTAGAGGATGACAAAGTGGAGGGACATGGACAGGCAGATGGATCCCACCAGCCAGATGTTGACCCATGGAGGCATCCTGGCCAGGGATTGGTTCTCCGAGAGGCTGTGGGGAGGAAGAGGATGGAGAGGGTCAGGAGGGAGCTTGGAGATGATGGAGGTCCACCAAGGAGCATCATGGAGGTCTCCAAGGGACCAGAACCATGGAGGGCCACCAGGGAGCACCATAATGGAGGTCTTGGGGGTCATGACGGTGGCCAAGGTGGAGATGTGGAAGGTGGTGGAGATGTGAAGGTGGTGGAGATGTGAAGGTGGTGGAGATGTGAAGGTGGTGGAGATGTGAAGGTGGTGGAGCTGATGATGGAGATATGCAAGGTGGAGGAGATGTCAGAGGTGCTGCTGATGGTGGTGGCAGAGATGATGAAGATGGAGATATGGAAGGTGGAGGAGATGTTGATGGAGATGATAAGGAAGGCGGTGGAGGTCTACCAAGGAGCAGAAGCTCCATGGAGGGCCACCAAGGAGCACCATGGAGGTCTACCAAGGACCAGAACCATGGAGGGCCACCAGGGAGCACCAAAATGGAGGTCTTGGTGGTCATGATGGCGGCCAAGGCGGAGATGTTGGAGGTGTTGGAGATGTGAAGGTGGTGGAGATGTGAAGGTGTTGGAGATGTGAAGGTGGTGGAGATGTGAAGGTGGTGGAGATGTTGGAGGTGATGCTGCTGAGGGTGGTGGGGGTGGAGCTGCTGCTGGTGGGGGTGGGGGTGGCCCACCAGAGGTCCTCCTGACCTGTTGAGGGCGTTGCACATCTCGATGGTGACCAGGACGGACAGGGCCATGGTCATGGGCACCGGCGACTCGAAGACTTCGCAGTCCAGGCCCTCGAACTCCGCGTTGTGCTCCGAGCACTGCATGAAGTGGGTCTGGGGGCCGGCAGAAGACACCACCAGGAGGTCACCAACCCCTGGCTGGCCACCAGGAGGTCCTCCCCTAAGCCCCAAGTGGGAAGAGGGAGGAAGGGAGTCCAGAAAGGGCCTCTGGAGGACGTTGAGGGCCTCAAAATTCATCTTGAGGGCCTTCAGGACCATCAGGAGGACCTTGAGGTCCCTCATAAGGAGTTTGAGGTCCTCCAGGGCCATCAAGATGTTCAGGAGAACCTCAAGGTCCACCTTGAGGACCTTCACGAAGAGGTTGAGGGCAACCATGTTGGTCATGAGGAGCTTGAGGGCCACCAGAGGCATCATGAGGACCTTCAGGAGGACTTCGAGGTCCATTCAGGAGGACTTCGAGTGCCACCAGAACCATCACGAGGAGGTTCAGGAGGACCTTGGGGTCCACCTTGAGGCTCTCGGAGGACCTTGAGGTCCATCATGAGGAGCTTGAGGGCCACCAGGTTCATCTTGAGAACCTTGAGGGCCACCAGGGCCATCATGAGGAGGTTCAGGAGGAGCCTGAGGTCCCCTTGGAGGCCCTGGAGGAGGTCCTGGAGGTGCCACCACTCACCAGTTGGTGGTAGGTGACGCTGGGCCCATCCTCGGCGAAGAGGAACCACCAAGCAGCAGCTCCAACGGTGGCAGCTCCGACGTAGCCTGCAGGAGAGGCCCAAGGAGGTCCACCAGGGGACCAGCAGCTCCAGGGAGGTCTACTAAAGACCACTCTGAAGGTCCACCACGGACCCAAGACCCAACCATGGTCAAGAGGAAGCCAACCGTGGTCAAGGGAGGTCTTCCAAGACTCCTTCCTGACCCTCTCCCACTTCCACCCCTCCATGGATCTCCACCCAACCTACTCTAGATCATCCTGGAGGTCCCTAACCACCTCCAGGAGCTCTAAAACCTCCTCTGGGTGGTCCAGAAGGTCCACAACTGCCTCCAGGAGGTCCTCCAAGATCCCTTCCCAACCCTCTCCCACCTCCACCTCTCCACTGATCTCCACCCAACCTTCTCTGGATGATCCTGGAGCTCCACAACTACCTCCAGGAGGTCCTTCAAGACCCCTTCTTAACCCTCTCCCACCTTCACCTCTTTCTGGATCTCCACCTAACCTTCTCTAGGCCATCCTGGAGGTCCACAACTACCTCCAGGAGCTCCGGAACCTCCTCTAGATGTTCCTCGAGGTCCTCCAAGACCACTTCCTGACCCTTTCCCTCCTCCACCTCTCCCTGGATCTCCACCCCAAACTTCTCTAGACCATCCTGGAACTCCATAGCTACCTCCAGGACCTCCACAGCTACCTCCAGGAGGTCCCTCAAGACCCCTTCTTGACCCCCTCCCACCTCCACCCCTCCATGGATCTCCACCATTCCTCCTCTAGCCCATCCTGGAGCTCCATAACTACCTCCAGGAGCTCTGACACCTTCTCTGGGCAGCCCAGGAGGTCCACAAGCTCCTGCAGGAGATCCTTCAAGACCCCTTCCTGAACCTCTCCCTCCTCCACCCCTCCACTGATCTTCACCCAGCCTCCCCTGGATGATCCTGGAGCTCCACAACTACCTCCAGGAGCTCCCAGACCTTCTCTGGGTGGTCCAGCAGGTCCCCAGCTGCCTCCAGGAGGTCCCTGGGGTCTCACCTCCGATGGCCAAGTAGCGGAAGAAGAGCCAGCCGCTGATGAGAGGCTCCTTGGGGCTCCTGGGCGGCTTGTCCATGATGTCCAGGTCCGGGGGGTTGAAGCCCAGGGCGGTGGCCGGGAGGCCGTCGGTCACCAGGTTGACCCAGAGCAGTTGGACCGGGATGAGAGCCTCAGGCAGGCCCAGGGCAGCCGTGAGGAAGATGCTGGGGGAGGAGGAGGAGGAGGGGGGTGGGGTTGGTGGGACTGGGAGGGGACTGGGAGGGACTGGGAAGGACTGGGATGAAGAAGAATGGAACTGGGAGGGACTGGGATGAAGAAGAATGGAACTGGGAAGGACTGGGAAGGGATAGGGAGGGACTGGAATGGAGAAGAATGGAACTGGGAGGGACTGGGAGGGGATTGGGAGGGACTGGGAGGGACTGGGAGGGGATTGGAGAGACTGGAGAAGGCTGGAGGGGACTGGACAGAGAAGAATGGGACTGAGAGGGACTGGGATGAGAGCCTCAGGCAGGCCCAGGGTGGCTGTGAGGAAGATGCTGGAGAGGAGGAGAGAGGTGTGTGGGGTGTGTGGGACTGGGAAAGGGCTGAGGGCACTGGAAGGCATTGGGAGAAGGTTAGAGGGGGCTGGGATGGAGGAGAATGGAACTGGGAGGGACTGGGAAGGAACTGGGAGGGATTGGGAGGGACTGGGAGGGGACTGGGAGGGACTGGAGGGGACTGGGAGGGACTGGGAGGACTGGAGGGGACTGGAAGGGACTGGAGTGGACTGGGAGGGACTGGAGGAGACTGGGAGGGACTGGAGGACTGGGAGGAGATTGAAGAGGGGAAGAAGGTGATGAAGACCCCGGAGAAGGTGGAGGAGATGATGGAGACCCTCAGGCTGGGGACCGGAACCCGGAGCGGGGGGAAAGCGGGGGACGGGAACCGGTCCCAACCGGTCCCAACCGGTCGGAAGTGGGGGAGGGGGCCGGGGGAAGCGCTCACCAGACCACCTCCCCCACGTTGGAGGAGATGAGGTAGCGAATGAACTGCTTCATGTTGTTGTAGATGGCTCTGCCCTCCTCCACCGCCGCCACGATGGTGGAGAAGTTGTCGTCGGCCAGGACCATCTCCGAGGCCGTCTTGGCCACCGCCGTGCCCGAGCCCATGGCAATGCCAATCTCGGCCTTCTTCAGCGCCGGCGCGTCGTTGACGCCGTCCCCGGTCTGCGGCGGGGAGGAGAGGACAGCCCCCGAGGGGGTGGGAGAGGTAGAAGCAAGGTGGGAGGGGGGGTGGAGCTCTGTAACGACCTCAATCCCTTGTTAGACCTCCACAAAGGACCTCCAAACCCCTTTGGATCCATGGTGGACCTCCATAAATGACCTCAAAGTTGTGGTGGATGTCCATAAACTGTCTCCACCCCTTGCTAGACCTCCTTGCTAGACCTCCAAACCCCTTTAGATCCTTGGTGGAGCTCCATAAATGACCTCAAAGTTATGGTGGACCTCCATAAACTGTCTCAAACCCTTGCTAGACCTCCTTGCTAGACCTCCAAACCCCTTTAGATCCTTGGTGGAGCTCCATAAATGACCTCAAAGTTATGGTGGACCTCCATAAACTGTCTCAAACCCTTGGTAGACCTCCACAAACGCCTCCAAACCCTCTTAGGTCCACAGTAGACCTCCATAACCACCTCAAAGTGGTGATAGCAACCCCCCCCAAAACCACCTCCAAACCCCTTTTGAACCTTGGTAGACCTCCACAAACCATCTCAAACCCCTGGCAGACCTCCACTAACCGCCTCCAAACCCCCTTAGATCCATGGTGGACCTCCATAACCACCTCGATCCCTCAGTAGACCTCCACAAACCATCTCAAGCCCCTGGCAGACCTCCACCGACTGCCTCCAAACCCCCTTAGGCCCATAGCGGAGCTCCGGCAGCCCCTCCAGCGCCCCCCAGCGGCTCACCATGGCGGTGATCTCGTCGAAGGACTGGAGGAACTCCACGATCTTGGACTTGTGGGTGGGCTCCACGCGGGCGAAGCAGCAGGCCCGGCGGCAGGCGTCGCGCTGCTCGCCGGCGGGGAGGTCGTCGAACTCCCGCCCGGTGTAGGCCCTGCCGGTGACCTCCTCGTCCTCGCTGAAGATGCCGATGCGGCGGCAGATGGCGATGGCGGTGCCCTTGTTGTCCCCGGTGATCATGATCACCCGGATGCCGGCGTCGCGGCACAGCCGGATCGAGCCCATCACCTCCTTCCGCGGCGGGTCCAGCATCCCCACGCAGCCCACGAAGGTCAGGTCCGTCTGGCAGGTGGGGAGGGGACAAGGGGAGGTCAGGGTTGGGTCTTGCTTGGGGCATAAAAGGCTGTAGAAGGTCCTAGAAGGTCTTGGTTGGGGCATAAAAGGCCTTAGAAGGTCCTAGAAGGTCTTGGTTGGGGCATAAAAGGCCTTAGAAGGTTTTGGTTGGGGCATAAAAGGCCTTAGAAGGTCCTAGAAGGTCTTGATTGGGGCATAGAAGGCCTTAGAAGGTCTTAGAAGGTCTTGGTTGAGGCATTAAAGGGCTTAGAAGGTCCTGGTTGGGCCCTGAAAAGGCTTGGAAGGTCCATGAGGAACCAAGAAACTCAATGGGACGAGCTCCAATAGGGATGAAGTTCAAGGAACCTTCATGAGAAGGTCTTAGGTCAACCATGATCAACCCTGAAGCTCAACCATGAAGCTCAACCATGTAGGAACCTAACCACTGTCGAGCAAGGTCAACCATGGTCAACCATGAAGGGTCAACCTTGGTCAGTAGTGAAGCTCAACCATGGCCAACCATGAAGGAACTCAACCCTGGGCAACCATCAAACCCAGCCATGGCCTACCATGAAGGAACTCAACCATGGGCAACCATGAAGGAACTCAACCATGGGCAACCATGAAGCACAACCATGAAGGTCAACCATGATGGTCAACTGTCACACTCAACCGTGAAGGTCAACCATAGTGAACCATCAAACCCAACCACAGTCAGCCATGAAGGCCAACCACGAAGGTCAACCATGGTCAACCATCAAGCTCAACCATGAAGGTCAACCATAGTGAACCATCAAACTCAACCAGAGTCAGCCATGAAGGTCAACCATGAAGGTCAACCGTGGCCAACCACAAAGATCCCCCACGGAGCTCCGACCCACCTCGTACTCAGCGAACTTGGAGGAGTCATCCAGGATCATCTCCTCCTTCTTGGGTGGAGTGTCCCTGGTGGCCAGGGCCAGGCAGCGCAGAGTGTCCCTGCCGGTGCCCCACTCTTTGATCACCGCCATGATCTTCTCCTTCACTGGGGTGGTCAGGGGCACCCTGGTGGTCCCCACCCGCACGTAGCTGCAGCGGTCGATGACTCCTTCCGGGGCGCCCTGCGGGGGCAGGGCCATGCGGGAAGGAGGTCAGTGGGGGAGGAAGTCAATGGAGGAGGACAATGGAGGAGGTGATGGGGGTGGACATAGAGGAGGTGGAGGACAATGCAGGAGGTGATAGAGGTGGACATGGAGGAGGTGATGGAGATGGACATGGAGGAGGTGGGGACAATGCAGGAGGTGATGGAGGTGGACAGGGAGGAGGTGATGGAGATGGACATGGAGGAGGTGGGGGACAATGCAGGAGGTGATAGAGGTGGACATGGAGGAGTGATGGAGATGGACATGGAGGAGGTGGGGACAATGCAGGAGGTGATGGAGGTGGACAGGGAGGAGGTGATGGAGATGGACATGGAGGAGGTGGAGGACAATGCAGGAGGTGATGGAGGTGGACATGGAGGAGGTGATGGAGATGGACATGGAGGAGTGGAGGACAATGCAGGAGGTGATGGAGGTGGACATGGAGGAGGTGATGGAGGCAGTCAATGAAGAAGGAGGTCAGTGGAGGTGGTGATGGAGGAGGAGGTCAGTGGAGGACAATGGAGGAAGACAATGGAAAAGGTGATGGAAGAGGAAGTCAGTGGTGGAGGTCAATGGAGGAGGTGATGGAGGTGGACATGGAAGAGGTGATGGAGATGGATATGGAGGAGGTGATGGAGGAGGTGAAGGAGGTGGACATGGAGGAGGCCAATGGAGGAGGCCAGTGGTGGTCACGGGGTGGTAGGATGTCAGGATGGGCCCTGATGGTCCATGGAGCCCCAGAGGTGGCTCCTGGAGCTGTGGTGGCGGTCCCTGGAGGCGCCCCCTGGCTGGGGGGGTGGTGGGGACGTGCGTCTGGGGTCCCACCTTAACGAACATCTTGTTGCCCACGGCGGCGCGGGAGGCCTTGGCCGGGCTGCAGAAGACCGACATGGACTTGCGGTCCCGGGAGAACTCCAGCGTGAACTCCTTCTTCATCAGCTGCTTGATCACCTGAGGGACACCAGTGGGGCAGGGGGACACCAGCGGGACACCAGGGGGACACCAGGAGGACACCAGCAGGACACCAGGGGGAGGACACCAGGAGGACACCAGGAGGACACCAGGAGGACACCAGGAGGAGGAGACCAGGAGGAGAGGAGGACACCAGGAAGAAGGTTTGGGTCAATGGAGTGGAGGTGGGAGACGGAAGGGGAAGAGGAGAAGGGGAAGGGAAGGAGGTTGAAGGCATCAGGAGGAGGTTGGGGGCATGGAGATGTGGCCTTCTGAGGTCCATCCTTGACCATTTGTGGTCCACCTTGGGCCATTTATGACCTTCCAAGGTCCATCTTGGACCATTTATGAGATTCTAAGGTCCATCCTCGACCACTTATGACCTTCTAAGGTCCATTTATGACCTTCTAAGGTGCATCTTGGACCATTTATGACCTTCTAAGGTCCACCCATGACCATTTATGGTCTTCTAAGGTCCATTTATGACTTTCTGAGGTCAATTTATGGCCCTCTAAGGTCCGCCCTTGGGGGCTGATGGCCTTGTGGGGTGGCCAGGAGAAGGCCTGGTCTCACTCACGGCGTTGCAGGCGTTGGCCCTCTCCACCTTGGAGAGGTTGCGGACGTCGGTGTTGAAGACGTTCATCTTCTCCACCAGGCAGGTCAGGGCGGTCTCCGTCGCCTCCCCGACCTTCTCATAGACTCCCTTGGACTTGGGGCGGCAGGAGAAGACAGCCATCAGCTCCTGCAGCTCCACCTTGGACCTCTGAGGTCCATCCTTGACCGTCTGGGGTCTCCTAAGGCCCATCTTGAACCATTCTTGACCATTTATGGTCCACCATTGACCACTGAGGACCTTCTAAGGTCCATCTTGAACCATCCTTGACCATTTATGGTCTACCATTGGCCACTTACGACCTTCTAAGGTCCATCTTGGACCATTTATGGTTCACCATTGACCACTTAGGACTGTCTAAGATCCATCCTGGACCATTTATGGTCTACCATTGACCACTTAGGACCTTCTAAGGCCGATCTTGGACCATTCTTGACCATTTATGGTCCACCATTGATCACTTATGACCTTCTAAGGTCCATCTTGGACCATCCATGGTCTTCTAAGGTCCATCTGGGACCACTGATGACCTTCTAAGGTCCACCACTGATCACTGATGACCTTCTAAGGTCCATCTTTGGTCATTTATGGACCCCTAAGGTCCATCTCTGACCTCTTCTGGACCTCTGAGGTCCACCTTAGGCCCATCCCTGGTGGCCACCTGGGCCAGGAGGTCCTCACCTCGTTGTAGTCCAAGGAGGAGTCGTTGCAGAGGGCGCAGATGGTGGCCAACTCCACCAGGCCATCGTAGGAGCCAGCCTTGACGTGCTTGTCCTGCCTCAACCTGGCGTGGAGAAGACACCACCCTGGCCCAGGGCCCTCCTGAGGACCACCAGGAGCCCACAGGGACCTCCTGAGGTCCACCTGGATGCCCCAAGAAGTGCCTGAGGTCCCTTTAGGTGCTCTGAGAACCTCTTGATGTCCACCAAGAACCTTCTGAGGTCCCTTTAGGTGCCCCAAGAACCTCTTAAGGCCCCCCAGGAACCCTCTGAGGTCCACCAAGGACCTTCTGAGGTCCTCCAAGAACCTTCTGAACTCCCTTGAGCTGCCCCAAGAACCTCTTGAGGTTCACCTGGACACTCCAAGGACCTCCTGAGGTCCCTTTGAGGAGCTCCAACCACCACCTGTGGTGGCTCCAAGGTTCTCCTGGTTGGGTCAAGACCCAAGCAAGGCCAAGAAGAGGAGGTCCACCTCCACCCCCCCTCACCAAGGTCCCTTTGGTCACTCACACTTCCCCCTCCGGGGCGTAGGTGGAGCCTGTGATGGAGAACTCGTTGAGGGAGCAGATGTCACCTTCCACCTTGTCCACAATGAACATCTGGAGGAGATGGAGGAGGAGGAGGTTAAGGCTTGGAGAGAGGACCAAAGATGGACCTCAGGAGACCATCAGATGGTCAAGGATGGACCTCAGAAAGTCAGAAATGGACCTCAGAAGGCCATAGTTGGTCCATAAGTGGTCAAGGATGGACCTTAGAAGGCCATCAAGAGCTCCTAGAAGGCCTTGAGGGCCACCAAGAGCTGCTAGAAGATCTTGAAGACCACCAAGAGCTCTTGGAGGAACCTCCAGGCCATGATTGGTTCTTGAGGGCCATCAAGATATTGAAGGCCACCAAGAACTTCTGGAGGACCTTGAAGGCCACAATAGGTTCTTGTGGTACATCAAGAGCTCCTAGAAGATCTTGGAGGCCACAATAGGTTCTTGATGGCCACCAAGGGCTCGTAGAAGACCTTGGAGGCCACCAAGAGCTCTCAGAGGACCATGGTGGCCACGATAGGTTCCTGGTGGCCACCAAAAGCTTCTGGAGATCCTTGGAGGCCATCAAGAGCTCCTAGAAGACCTTGAAGGCCACCAAGAGATCCTGGAGGACCTTGGTAGCCACAATAGGTTCTTGATAGCCACCAGAGCTCCTAGAAGACCTTGAAAGCCACCAAGAGCTCTTGGAGAACTTCAGTGGCCACACTAGGTTCTTGATGGCCACCAGGAGCTCCTGGAGGATCTTGATGGCCACTAAGAGCTCCTAGAAGACCTTGAAGGCCACCAAGAGCTCCTGGAGGACCTCGGTTGGCCCCGGCAGGTTCTTGATGGCCACCAGGAGCTCCTAGAAGACCTTGGTGGCCAGCAGGGGGCGCTGGGGGAGCCGCGTGGCGGGGGTGGGGCTGACCTTGCAGACAGACATCTGGTTGGTGGTGAGGGTGCCGGTCTTGTCGGAGCAGATGACCGAGGTGCAGCCCAGGGTCTCGACGGAGGGCAGGCTGCGGACGATGGCGTTCTTCTTGGCCATGCGCCGCGTCCCCAGCGCCAGGCAGGTGGTGATCACCGCCGGCAGCCCTGCGGGGAGGGCCAGCAGCAGCTCCAGCAGGGCCAGCAGCCGCTCCGGCACAGCCAGCAGCAGCTCCGGCAGGGCCAGCAGCAGCTCCGGCAGGGCCAGCAGCCGCTCCGGCAGGGCCAGCAGCAGCTCCGGCACAGCCAGCAGCAGCTCTGGCACAGCCAGGAGCGGCTCCAGCACAGCCAGGAGCAGCTCCAGCACAGCCAGAAGCAGCTCCGCACAGCCAGCAGCAGCTCCGGCAGGGCCAGCAGCGGCTCCGGCAGGGCCAGCAGCGGCTCCGGCAGGGCCAGCAGCAGCTCCGGCAGGGCCAGCAGCGGCTCCGCAGGGCCAGCAGCAGCTCCAGCAGGGCCAGGAGCAGCTCCGGCAGGGCCAGCAGCGGCTCCGGCAGGGCCAGCAGCAGCTCCGGCAGGGCCAGCAGCAGCTCCGGCAGGGCCAGCAGCGGCTCCGGCAGGGCCAGCAGCAGCTCCAGCAGGGCCAGGAGCAGCTCCGGCAGGGCCAGCAGCAGCTCCGGCAGGGCCAGCAGCGGCTCCGGCAGGGCCAGCAGTGGCTCCGGCAGGGCCAGCAGGGCCAGCATCAGGTCCATAAGGACCAGCAGGAGGTCCATAAGGACCATCAAGAGGTCCATTAGGAGGCCCAGGAGGTCCATGAGGACCATCTGGAGGTCCAGCAGGAGGTCCAGCAGGTCCACAAGGACCAGCAGCAGGTCCACTAAGACTATCAGGACCATCAGGAAATCCATTAGGAGGTCCATCAGGACCATCTGGAGGTCCACCAGAACCAGCAGGAGGTCCAGCAGGACCTGCAGGAGGTCCATCAGGAGGTCCACCAGGGAAGAAAGGGGGAGAGATGGAGGACCAATGGGCCAAAAATGGAACAGGAATGGTCAAAGGTGGACCAGAAAGGGTCAAGGATGGACCTTAGATGGTCAATAGTGGACCCTGGGTACCACAAATGGTCAAGGATGGTCTTCAGAAGACCATAAATGGTCCAAGATGGTCTTCAGAAGGCCATCAATGGTGAACCATGGACCTTAGAAGACCATAAGTGGTCCAAGATGGGACCACAAATGGTCAAGGATGTTCTCCAGAAGGTCCTCAAGGGCCAGCGATGGCCCTCACAAGCCCCCACATGGCCGAGGAAGACCATGGGGAAGACCTCCAACCCCCAGCCCTCTCCACCCAAATCCCTTTAGACCCTCCCAGCACCCCTCTAGCCCCGCTGGGAGGTTCTGCAGACCTTCGGGGATGGCAGCCACGGCCAGGGCCACGGCGATCTTGAAGTAGTAGATGGCTCCCCGGATCCAGGAGCCGCCGTGGACAGGGTCGTTGAAGTGGCCGATGTTGATGAGCCAGACGGCGACGCAGATCAGGGATATGACCTTGGAGAGCTGCTCCCCAAACTCATCCAACTTCTGCTGCAGAGGAGTCTTCTCCTGCTCCGTGGCGGCCATCTCGTCCCGGATCTTCCCGATCTCGGTGTTCACCCCCGTGGCCACCACCACCCCCGTGGCTTTGCCAGCACCAATGTTGGTGCCCTGGGGGGGATGAGTTTCATAGTTTCAGACAGGGTTGGAAGGGACCACAAGGATCAGCCAGTTCCAACCCCCTGCCATGGGCAGGGACACCCCACACTAGATCAGCCTGGCCAGAGCCTCATCCAGCCTGGGCTTAAACACCTCCAGGGACAGGGCCTCAACCACCTCCCTGCACAACCCATTCCAGGGCTTCACCACTCTCATGGGGAAGAACTTCCTCCTCACCTCCAGCCTGAATCTCCCCACCTCCAGCTTCAGTCCATTCCCCCTAGTCCTATCACTACCTGAGAGCCTGAAAAGTCCCTCCCCAGCCTTCTTGTTGGGTTGGGTTAGGTTGACTTTAGCCTTGGGCTGGGTTGAGTTGCAATGGGTTGACCCTAACCTTGAGCTTGGGTTGGGTTGAGTTGAATTGCATTGGGTTGACCTTACCCTTGCACTTAGGCTGGGTTGAGTTGCAATTTGTTGACCCTAACCTTGAGCTTGGGCTGGGTTGAGTTGCAATGGGTTGACCCTAACCTTGAGCTTGGGTTGGGTTGAGTTGAATTGCATTGGATTGACTACCCTTGAGCTTGGGCTGGGTTGAGTTGCAATGGATTGACCCTAACCTTGAGCTTGGGTAGGGTTGGGTTGAATTGCATTGGGTTGACCATAACCTTGAGCTTGAGTTGGGTTGGGTTGAATTGTATTGGGTTGACCCTAACCTTGAGCTTGAGTTGGGTTGGGTTGAAGTGTATTGGGTTGACCCTAACCTTGAGCTTAGGTTGGGTTGGCTTTAGCCTTGAGCTTAGGCCGTGTTGAGTTGCAATGGGTCGACCCTAACCTTGAGCTGGGGTTGAGTTGCATCGGGTTGACCCTAACCTTGAGCTGGGGTTGGGTTGGGTTGACTTTAGCCTTGAGCTTAGGGTGGGTTGAGTTGCAATGGGTTGACCCTAACCTTGAGCTTGGGTAAAGTTGAGTTGAATTGCATTGGGTTGACCTTACCCTTGCGCTTAGGCTGGGTTGAGTTGCAATTTGTTGACCCTAACCTTGAGCTTGGGTTGGGTTGGGTTGACTTTACCCTTGAACTTAGGCTGCGTTGAGTTGCAATGGGTCGACCCTAACCTTGAGCTGGGGTTGAGTTGCATTGGGTTGAGTTGGGTTGGGCTGGGTTGGGTTGGGCTGGGTTGGGTTGGGTTGAGTTGGGTTGGGTTGAGTTGGGTTGGGTTGGGCTGGGTTGGGTTGGGCTGGGTTGGGTCCCTGCTGATCCCTCCTGGTCCCTGCTGGTCCATACTCATCCATATTGATCTACCTCTACTGGTCCCTACTGGTCCCTGCTGGTCCCTGCTGGTCCCTCCTGGTCCCTGCTGGTCCCTGCTGGTCCCTGCTGGTCCCTGCTGGTCCCTCCTGGTCCCTGCTGGTCCCTCCTGGTCCCTGCTGGTCCCTGCTGGTCCATACTCATCCATATTGATCTACCTCTACTGGTCCCTACTGGTCCCTGCTGGTCCCTGCTGGTCCCTCCTGGTCTCTACTGGTCCCTCCTGGTCCCTCCTGGTCCCTCCTGGTCCCTGCTGTCCCTGCTGGTGCGCTCACCGAGAACAGCATGTTCTTCTTGTCCTGGTTGACCGCCCTGGGGTCCGGCACCGGCTCCGTGTGCTTGATCACCGACACCGACTCCCCTGGCACCAGGACAGACCAGCTCAGACCGGTTCAGGCTGGTTTCAGACCGGTTCAACCCAGTTCAAACCCAGTGGCTGCCCCCATGGGCCTGGGTACAGTCCAATGCCCTTCCCAGTCCCTCCCAGTCCCCTTCCAATCCCCTCCCAGCCCCCTCCCATTCCCTCCCAATCCCTCCCAGTCCCCTCCCAGTCCCGCCCAGTCCCTCCCAGTCTGTACCAGTCCCTCCAGCCCCCTCCCAGCCCCTCCCAGCCCCTCCCAGTCCCCCCCAGTCCCTCCCAGTCCGTACCAGTCAGGATGGACTGATCCACCCTCAGCGTTGTGGACTTGATGGAGATGATTCTGATGTCAGCTGGGACCTTGTCACCAACTGGGAGGGGACTGGGACTTACTGGGAGCCACTGGGAAACTCCCCTGGCCCCATGCTCCCTCCTGGGCTCCCTCCAGGTCCTGGTGGCTCTTCCAGGTCCTGCTGTCCCCTCCTGATGTCCCTCCATGACCTCCTACCCCATCCACCTCCTCCCTGGTCTCCCTCCAGGTCCTCCTATCTCCTTCTCTCCCCTCTTGGTGTCCCTCCACCTCCTCCTACCCCCTCCTGTCCCCTCCTGATGTCCCTCTAGGTCCTCCTTGGTGTCCCTCCATGACCTCCTACCCCCTCCAGGTCCTCCCTGGTCTCCCTCCAGGTCCTCCTTGGTGTCCCTCCATGACCTCCTACCCCCTCCACCTCCTCCCTAGTGTCCCTCCAGGTCCTCCTCGGCCTCCCCCCAGGTCCTCCTCCCCGCTCCTGGGGTCCTTCCACCTCCTCCTGGCTCCTTCTCTCCCCTCCTGGTGTCGCTCCACAACCTCCTCCCCCCTCTACCTGCTCCCTGGCCTCCTGCCGCCTCCTCCTGCCGCCTCCACCTCCTCCCTCCCCCCCGCAGGCCCTCTGCAGGGCTGTGGTCCCCACCTGCCACCTCGCAGATGTCCCCTGGCACCAGGTCCCTGGCCTTGATGCGCTGCACAGCCTTGCGGTCGGCCCTGTAGACCTTCCCCATCTCGGGCTCGTACTCCTTCAGGGCCTCGATGGCGTTCTCGGCGTTCCTCTCCTGGGGGGCACCACAGGGACCCCGTGGGGACACCCCCCCCGGGCTGGGGACACCCCCAGGGGCTTGGGGACAGCTCCATGGGGCTGGGGACTCCGGGGGGGGAGGGCAAGTGGGGGACAAAGGGAGGAGGGGAGGGGGAGGAGCACCAGAGGAACATCAGAGGGACCTTGGGGACACCCCCGGGGGGGCTTGGGGACACCAAAAGGACCTTGGGGACACCAAAAGGACCTTGGGGACACCCCCAGGGGGGTTTGGGGACACCAAAAGGACCTTGGGGACACCAAAAGGACCTTGGGGACACCCCCAGGGGGGCTTGGGGACACCAAAAGGACCTTGGGACACCAAAAGGACCTTGGGGACACCCCCAGGGGGGGCTTGGGGACACCAAAAGGACCTTGGGGACACCAAAAGGACCTTGGGGACACCCCCAGGGGGGGCTTGGGGACACCAAAAGGACCTTGGGGACACCCCCAGGGGCACTGGGGACAACCACATGGGGCTGGGGACTCCATGGGGAGGTCGAGAAGGGGAGCAAGGGGGGAGGAAGGGGGAGGGTGGGGAGAGGGAGGAACCCCAGAGGAACCTCAGAGGAACATCAAGGAGGACATCAAAGGGACCTTGGGGACACCTTGGGGACATCGAAGGGACCTTGGGGAGATCCCCATGGGGCTGGGGGCTCCGTGGGGAGGTCAAGAAGGGGACAAAGGGGGGAGGGGAGGGACAGGGTCCTGAGGAGGACATCAAGAAGGGTTCAGGGGGACCCTGGGGGCACCCTGGGGACAGCCTGGGGTCCTGTCCCCTCTCCCCTCACCTGCCAGACCCCCACCACGGCGTTGGCTATGAGGATGAGGAGGATGACGAAGGGCTCCACGAAGGCTGTGATGGTCTCCTCCCCCTCCTCGAACCAGGCCAGCACCTGGGGGGGAGGGGCACCCCGGGAGGGGGCATCAGGAGGTGGCAGAGACCCCAGGAGGTGACATCCACCCAACCCCACCCAGCCTGCTCCTTCCTCTTCCTCCTCCTTCCTTCCTTGCTCCTCCTCCGTGTCCCCAGCCCTGACCCCAGGCTGCCAAGGCCACCCAGGCCACCCCCAGGGCCACCCAGGCCACCCCCAGGGCCACCAAGGGCACCCCAGGGCCACCAAGGGCACCCCAGGGCCACCCCCAGGGCCACCAAGGGCACACCCAGGGCCACCAAGGGCACCAGGGCCACCCTGAGGTCACTTCCAAGGCTACCAAAGCCACCAAGGCCACCAGGGCCATCAAGGTGACCTTCAAGGAGGTCTCAGGGCCACCCCTAGGGGCCACCAAGACCACCCCTGGGGCCACCAGAGCCCCCCCCAGGGCCACCAGAGCCACACTTATGTCACCTCCAAAGCCACCAGAGGCCACCAGGTCTCAAAGCCACCAGGACCCCCAGGACCCCCAAGGCCACCCCCAGGGCCACCTGAGCCACGCTTAGGTCACTTCCAAGGCCACCAAGGGCATCTCCAAGGCCACCAGAAGCCACCAGGAGGCCACCAAGTCTCAAAGCCACCAGGTCTCAGGACACCACCAAGGCCACCAGGTCTCAAAGCCCCCAGGACCCCCAGGGCCCCCCCGTGTCCCCTGCAGGTGGCACTCACGAAGCTGATGCAGGCAGCCAGCAGCAGGATCCGCACCAGGAGGTCCTCAAACTGCTCCACCACCAACTCCCAGATGGACTTCCCTGGGGGGGGAGGGGACAGCTTGGGGACACCCTGGGGACACCTCAGGGGCACTTGCAGAGAGCTTGGGGACAATCTGGGACAGTTTGGGGGCACTTGGGGGGCGTCTGGGGACACCTGGGGGACAGCTGGAGGCACCTCAGGGATGCTTGGGGAGAGCTTGGGGCAGCCTGGGACACCTGGGGACACCTGGGGACACCTGGGGACAGCTGGGGACAGCTCAGAGCACCTGGGGACACCTGGGGACCCTGGGACACCTGGGACACCCTGGGGACATCTCAGAGGCACCTGGGGACACCCTGGGGACACCTGGGACACCTTGGGGACAGCTTGGGGACACCTGGGGACACCTTAGGGGCACTTGGGGTCACCTGGGGCCAGCTTGGGGCCACCTCAGGGACGCTTGGGGAGAGCTTGGGGCAGCCTGGGGACAGCTCAGAGGCACCTGGGGACACCTGGGGACACCTGGGGACACCTGGGGACACCCTGGGGACATCTCAGAGGCACCTGGGACACCCTGGGGACACCTGGACACCTGGGGACAGCTGGGACACCTTGGGGACAGCTTGGGGACACCTGGGACACCTTAGGGCACTTGGGGTCACCTGGGGCCAGCTTGGGGCCACCTCAGGGACACCTGGGGAGAGTTTGGGGCAGCCTGAGGACATCTCAGAGGCACCTGGGGACACCCTGGGGACACCTCAGGGGCACTTAGGGACATTTGGGGTCACCTTGGGGTCACCTGGAGCCGGCTTGGGGACAGCTTGGGGTCACCTGGGGACACTTTGGGGACCCCAGCCCCGCCTCGAAGTGTCCTCACCCCCCCCCCCACGGGTGCCACCTCCCCCCCCTTCAATGCCCCCCCCCGTGGGTGTCCCCAGCCCCTCCCCGGGTCCCCTCCCCCCCGGGGCCGTGTCCCTTACCCTCCTCCGCCGGCAGCTCTGGTGGGGACACAGAGAGGGACAGTTGGGGACAGCCGCCAGGGGGCGACCTCCCCCCCCCGCCCCTCCCTCAGGCTCCCCAACCCTCTCCCCTCCCTGGCCCCCTCCTGCCCCAGGCTGGCCCCACCCTCTCCCCCTCACCCTGTCCCTAACCTGCTCCTCCCCCCTCCTGGCCCCAACCCTCTCCCCTCCACTTCCCTCTCCCCTCCACTTCCCTCTCCCCTCCCTTTCTCCCTCCTCTTTCCCACCTGTCCCCAACCATCTCCCCAAGCTGCCCTCATCCTCTGCCCTCCCTCTCCCCTTCTCCATCCTCTCTCCCCAACCCTTTCCCCCTCCTCTCCCTTTCCCTCTCCCTTTCTTCCCTTCTCTCCTCTCCCCTCCTGTCCCCACCCCCACCCCCCCAAATTTGTGTCCCCAACCTTCTCCCTCTCCTCTCCCCCTCCCTTTCTCCCACCCTGTCCCCAACTCCAATCCCCCAAAGTTGTGTCCCCAACCCCCTTCCCTTCCCTTCCCTTCCCTTCCCTTCCCTTCCCTTCCCTTCCCTTCCCTTCCCTTCCCTTCCCTTCCCTTCCCTTCCCTTCCCTTCCTTCCCTTCCCTCCTTCCCTTCCCTTCCCTCCTTCCCTTCCCTTCCCTTCCCTTCCCTCCCTTCCTTCCCTTCCTTCCCTTCCCTTCCCCCCTCCTTTCCTCCCAACCCTCTCCTCCTCCTCTCCCTCTCTCTCCTTCTCCTCCCTTTCTCCCTCCTTTCCCTCTCCTCTCCCTTTCCTCTCCCCCTCCTGCCCCAACCCTTTCTGCCTTCCTCTCCTCCCCTCTCCCCTCTCCCTCTCCCCCTCTCTCCCCCCTCCTCCCCCCTCCCCCTGCTCCCTTCTCCCCTGCTCTCCCTCTCCCCCTGCTCCCCCTCTCCCCTGCTCTCCCTCTCCCCCAGCTCACCGTTGGGGCCATACTTCTCCAGGCTCCTCTTGACCTGCTCAGGGGACAGCCCCACGTCCTCGCTCACCCCGAAGTGGGACAGGACCTCGGCCGCGGTCTTCGCGTGGGCGTTCTCCATGGCCCCTCCCCCACCGCGGCGACCACCTTCTTCCTCCCCTCCCCCCCCTCCTCCTCCTCGGCAAAGTCTCCTTCGTGGCCCTCCTGGCGCCTCCGACCCTCCCCCCCCTCGGGGCCCTGGGGACGCAGCGGCGGCAGCGGCAGGGACGAAGCCACCACCACCCCCCCGGGGAGGTTTTTATGGGGGGGGAACCGACCCCTCCCTCTCCCCCCCCCCCCCCGGTGACGTCACGGAGGTGACAGCCCCCCTCCCCTCCTTGGTATCACTTTCTATCCCACCCCCACCTCCTCGAAGTGTCCTCAAG